>JADRCD010212662.1:0-47979 GCA_019843815.1 Montemys delectorum
GTTGTTATCACCATACTGTATATGTCTCAGCCTACACCTAAGAGGCTGAAGCAGAAAGATCAAGATTTGGAGACCAGCCTGATCTATGTAGGGAGACTATGTCCCTAAAAAGAAAGTAATTTAAGCACAACAAAAAATTTTCGTTCTCTTTGTCCTTTCCTCTGAGGACAGACTCTATCTGATAAAACTTTGGATTAACTAAGGCCAACTAGATGACTTGAATTAAGTTTAAACATACTTAGGTTTATATTGACGTTTTTAAAGGAAAGACTAATTTCAGTTGTAGTTCTTTGTAGCTTTTCTAGTTTTATAAAAACCTTTATTATTTTGGGGGAGAGTGGTGCCACAGGTGGAGATCATAGGACAGCTTGACTTCTATCCTTTCTTGTTGCATGTGTGCATGCATACATGTGTTTGTGGAGTTGGAGGGAGTGTGCACATACATATGAGAGCTGATGCCCAAGGAAGCCAGAAGAGGGCATCACGTTCCCTGGGACTGGAATTGTGCACCAGCTTGAGCTACCAGCTGGTGCAGGTCCTCTGTAAGTGTAGCCATTGCTCTTAACCATTGAGCCATCTCTTTAGCCCCCAAAACAGATTTCTTAAAGAAATAACTTGGCAGGTTGGAGATTTAGCTCAATGGGCCCTTTAGCTCCAGGCTTGGAGTTGAATAAATGGGTTAAATAATCACAGTCTGGTCATATGGCTCAGTGGGCAAATACCAAGCATGATGACCAGAGTTCAATCCTCAGGACCCACATGGTGGAAGGAGAACAGAATCCTGCAGGTTTACCTCTAAATCTATATGACATGGCACTCACACATGTGTGCGTGCACACACAAACATAAATAAATAAATAGATAAATAAATAATAAAAATTAGAATTTACAAAACTAGGTGAATTATGATTCAGATTTTTGGAATTATACCAACAGAACTGATGCAGTATATATAAACTTAACTTTGTTAACTTGAATTTATTGCTAGTCTTTGCCTGACTTTAATGTTAGTGCTTATGTTTAAGAGATTACTTTGCAATATTTTTCAAAATTATAAACTAGTGAGTTTAATTTGACCGAATATGAATAGAGTTCATACTATTAGAAGCTACCATGTTTCAGAAGCCTTGCTAACTCTGAGGAAATGTAAGTTTGGTGGTTAGTTTGAATGTTTGGTTGATTGGTTGGTTGGTTTTGTTTTATAGAGCCATGGTCTCTCTATGTAGCTCTGACTGCCCTGGAAATCACAGAGATCCACATGCCTCAGTCTTTAAAGTACTGAGACTAAAGGCATATGCCACCACACCCTGTGAATTTGGAAATATTTTACATAGAAGACAATTCAAGGTCAACATTAACTGGAACTAACTCTTGCTTGGTCTCTGTGTTAAAGAACAAATTATTTTTCTTAGAATCCTAAAGCTGGACAGAAGCCAGTTGGCTCTAAGGCTTCAGGCACATCTCTATAATCCAATCTAGACAGATGGGTATTTTCTATTTTTAATGACATCCAGGAAAGAAAATTCTTGTCTACTAAATTTAGATTGTGAGCCAAAGGAAGGAAGCATATGTAATTTTAATCTCCATTATAGCTACACCTTCACATGAACTGAACTGAACACTATTGTCACAACTAAAATTACACTAACTACAATCCAAAAATAAAGCTGGTCACTAGAAAGGAGTTCCCCTGGACTCTCCAATTGACAAGAGAACACAATAGTTCTAGTCCAAAGCACAATGCCTGCTACCTAAAAACTCACCTCCCACAAATAAAAGACAGTGCCCAGTATAGTGTAACCAGACTTAAAAATTAATACCAAGCCAGGCATATTATTTTTCTAATGTGATGTAGATGTTTAATCTAAGCACTCGGGAGGCAAGTGGATCTCTCTGAGTTCCAAGCCAGCCTAGTAGTCTACATAGCTAGTTCCAGGCTGGCCAGAGCTATACAGTGAGACCCTAGTCTTAGTCTTCTATTATGCTAAGACACCTTGATAACAGCAGCTTGGAGAAGACAGCATTTACTTTGCTAATACTTCCTTATTACAGTCCATCGCTGAGGGAAGTCAGGGTTTGGAACTCAAGGCAGAAGGTGATGCAGAGACCATGGAGGAGTGCTTACTACTTACTGGCTTGCTCCCTATGGCTTGATCAGTCTGCTTTCTTTAGCATGCAGGACCATCAGTCAAGAAAATGCACCACAGGCTTGCCCATAGGCCAATGTGGTGGGGACATTTTCACAGTTGAAGTGCTCTCTCTTCAAAAAGGAGTCTTGGTGTTGACAGCTGGGTAGTGGTAAGACATGCCTTTAATCTCAGCATTCAGGAGGTGGAGGCAGGCTGATCTTTGAGTTTGAGGCCAACCTAGTCTACAGTGGGTTCTAGGACAGCCAGGGTTACAAGAAAAACTCTCTTTAAAAAAACAAACAAAAAACAACAGCAAAACAAAAAACCAAACAAAACAACATCCTCCCACAATCATGACTTTAGCTGTGTCAAGATGACATAAAAACTAGCACAGATACTGTCTCAAAAAAACAAAAAAGTAAACAAACATTAACTCAAAATCTTTTTTTTTTTTTTTTTTTGGTTTTTCTCTGTTTAGCCCTGGCTGTCCTGGAACTCACTCTGTAGACCAGGCTGGCCTCGAACTCAGAGATTAGCCTGCCTCTGCCTCCCAAGTGTTGGGATTAAAGGCGTTCGCCACCACCACCCAGCTAAAAATCTTAATAATAAGGCTAATGTATGTGCCATAAATTAACACTTTGATTGCCGGTCTTTATTCTTGTTTTTATTTTAATTAGCTTTAATTAAAATATTTAATTACCTTTGTTTTTTTAAAAAGGCTTATTTTTAAGTGTGTATGTGTTCATGCAAGTGTGGGTGTGTTTACGAACATATGAGTGCAGGTACTGGTAGAGATCAGAATATGACAGGAATCTATGAGTCTAAGATTATAGGAGATTATGAGGTACCCCATACCTGGGAGGGAACCAGACTCTGGGCCTCTGCAAGAGCAGTGTGGCCGTTAAACCAACAAGCCTCCCCTCCAACCCTTAGCTCAGGCTTTAAAACCCAAGCAACTTAAAAACTTCCCAAAAGATTTTACCTTAATTCTAGCTGTCAGATCACCTTCAGCAAACTAAAGAAAACAAACAAACAAATGAAACCCACAAATTCTGAAAAGCAAGAAATTGTTTGGTTGGTTGGTTTTTGTTTTTTGACACAGGGTTTCTCTGTATAGCCCTGGCTATCCTGGAACTTACTCTGTAGACCAGGCTGGCCTCAAACTCAGAAATCCGCCTGTCTCTGCCTCCCAAGTGCTGGAATTAAAGGCGTATGCCATCACTGCCCAGCTAGAAATTTTTAATAGTGTATTTAACTGAAGGAGGAGATCTAAGAGCATTTTCTTCTGTAAGCTTCTAGTTACAGCTGACACAAAAGTTAAATTTGTTCTTTAACACAGAGACCAAGCAAAAGTTAGTCCCAGTTAATGTTGACCTTGAATTGTCTTCTGAGTTTGTGAACCTGAAGAAGACTTGGGAGAATTGAGAGTTGAGAGTAATTGGAAACTGATATAGTACTGCTTTGTTCCGGAACCATTTGGCTTTGTGGTAAAACCCAGCCGTAGGCCTGATTTTATGAATTACTTGCAGTATAAGAAAGTTACTTAACCTCTCTGAGAGTGTAACTTCACTTACATTGCTCAACTGGTAAAGCATACTTCTTGGGATTATTAAGAAGACAATCAAGTATTGAAATATGTATGAAGTGTTTTTCTTCAGTGCTTAGAATATAGACCCATTTTTAAATAGTGATAGTTATTATTTGCTGATATTGCTGATTATTATGTCTTCTAGTTCCTTTTATTTAAAAATTTCTACCTACCTGGCATGGTGACACACTTGTTTAATTACAGCACTCAAAAGGCAGAGACAAGTAGATCTCTGTAAGTTCCAGACCAGGTAGGGCTATATATTAAAAACTTGTCTCAAAAATAACAAAAACAAAAAACAAATAAAACTACAAACTCTGAAAAAACAAAACCTATCAGCTTAGACAAAAATAAAATTTTAATTTGGATCTTAAGTTATGATAATGTTTGGGGTCATAGAAATTAAATGGAAGAGGGCTGAAAATCATTGCCAAAGAATACTTATATTCAGTTGTTGCAGCAGGGAAACAGCCTAAGAGAAAGCTATCAGTGCAGAGACAAGAACTTAGAGAAGAAAACCATGGGACTCGAGCATGGGGTTTATTACCCCTGTCTCATACTTTCTCCATTCATTCATTCAAAAGGTAATTTATATCAGATGGTGGGAAGGCTGGGGATCAATGAATTGGGGGTGTATATATAGATCAGCCCACTGTTTATATAATCCCCTATGGCTCTTCAGTTCCCTTACTACACAAAACCAGTTCTCCTTCCACCTACCTCCTCCTTACCAGTCAAGGTGTCCTGCTTCTCTTTAACTGACTTTGCTGCTGTTGTTTAGACACACCAGGCAGGTTGACTTATGACCTATACTCTTGCTGTTTTCTCTGCCCAGAATAACAGATTTCCCTCATGGCCAAAAAATAGAACACTGGGATTCAAATATATTATGCATCAGTGTACACAGCAGCACTAGTTACAGCAGCCAAAAGGATGAAACAACTAAAATACTTAATCCAACCATGAATGACTATACACCAATTAGTGTACACATACAACCAGATTCTCCTCTGTTGTAAAAAGAAACTAAATGCTGACACATGTAACAATGAGTAAACTTTAAAGACATCTTGCTAAGTAAAATAAGTCAAGCACAAAATGGCACGTATTAGATGAATCCACTTAACAAAATTCAGTGTCCCAGATTTCATATATATTCTGATAGTCCCAATATATAGGAGGATTATAGGCTTCACACTAGCCTGGGTTACAAAATGTAATTGTTTCTCAGAAATAACAAAACAAAAAAGAATTTAACACGCCTTGTTAACAGACATGTGATTTCTCCATGTTCACTACTTACACCTAAGTTTGGAATGTTCAAATTCAGGTAGAACCTAAGCCAAGGTACTACTAATAATACTTACATTTTATTGAAGCAAATGCTATTATCTATTTGTATTTGTTGAAGCAAACGCGCTTTTTTTTTTTCCGGTTTTTCAAGACAGGGTTTCCCTGAGTAGCCCTGACTGTCCTGGAACTCACTCTGTAGACCAGGCTAGCCTCGAACTCAGAAATCCGCCTGCCTCTGCCTCCCAAGTGCTGGGATTAAAGGCGTGTGCCACCACTGCCCGGCTGCAAAAGCTTTTCTTAACCAAATTCTGTAGAGATCACATTGTAATTTGGGGACTAACTGCACATGTCTTCTCTGTTTTTTCCACATGGGAATGTATATTTATCACTGCTCTAGAGGCAGTGTGGTTAAGAGCTTCTAGAAGAGGCTCTGGAAGAATAGAGCCTATAAACAAGGCAGACTAAAGTCTTATGCAATAGACAGTATTATTCAGAGTATCAGCCAATTTATACTCCGAGAGTTAAGAGGAGTTGTATTAGTAAAGCATACAATCATAGGGACAAGCTACGTCTGACAAAAACATGTTTTTTCTGTAGAGGCCTATAAACAAATAATAATAGCCAGCTGTAATGAATAATGTGAATAATGAACCACTCCTATCCATTACAACTGGAGGGGCACAAAAGCATGATCTAAGAACAAGTCTGTGTAAGGAGACCAAGGTCACAAGATTCTTGTCTTGGATCTTGGTGCTTTCTCACAAGTACTCAGGTATTTCCTCACTGGACCTCATTCTTGGAGCATGTTCCAACAGTATTATTTTTCATCTTAATTTTTCAAAGGTTTTTTTTCCGACTGTGAGTGTTTTACCTACAACATGTATGTCTACGCAACACATTTGTGCAGTGCACAAGAAGGCCAAAAGATGTGAGATTCCCTGGGACTAGAGTTAAAAACCGTTGTGAACTGCCAAGCGGGTCCTGGGAAACAAACTCAGGTCTTTTGCAAGTGCAGTGTCTTCGTTTTGGTTTCTGTTGTTTTGATTAAACTCCATGACCAAAAGCAACTTGGGAATGAAAGGATTTATTTAATCTTATACTTCTGCATCACACTCCATCACCAAAGAGAAGTCAGGGCAGAAACTGATGCAGAGGCCATAGAGAAGTGCTGCTTACTGGCTTGTTCCCCATGGCCTGCTCAACTTGCTTTTTTATAGAACCCAGGACCACCAGCCTAGAGATGGCACCACGCTCAATGGCTGAGCCCTGAATGTCAATCACTAATTAAGAAAATATATCACAGGCTTGCCCACAGGTCAATCTGATGGAAGCGTTTTCTCAATTAAGGTTCTCTTTTCCAAAATGACTCTAGCTTGTGTCAAGTTGACATAAAAATTAGCCAGTATAAGCAGCAAGTGTTCTTAGCTGCTGAGCCCTCTCTCCAGTCCTTGTTTTTGTGTTTTTAGGACGAATTGGAAGCAGGAGGAGAGTTTTGATGTTGCAAATGTGCTTGCTGATTAAGGAATAGGGCACATCCCTACAAACCCCGGAATTATCTAACTTCTGCTAAAACTACAACCAGCCCCTTGTATCTCTACTTTCAGACTGAGTAATTGCTTTCAGCATAATAGCAATTACCACAGACAGAGTGAACATTTAATAACTAGATTGGATACATTCCTTCAGCGGTGCACTAATAGGAAAAACACTACCACAGTAATTCTCCCCTACATCTGACCTGCCCTATTTCTCAGTTTACCAGCATTGTGTCTGTATCTTGTTGCCTCATCTTAGGAATTTCAGAAATTATAGTGGTCCAGGTTATTGGTCATTCAAACTGTTTGTATGTAACATTGAACTTTTCTAATAAGATTAAAGAAGTCTTATAATATCCCATAATTTCTGGGTGAGAAAGGCACCTCAAAGGCATAGATGTGGATTTCTGTCAGTCTCAGTGTCAGCTGTGCTCTGCCGATCATGCTACAAGAGTGAGGGATGCCAGCAGCTAGCTCAAACTTAAGAGATCTGTCCTTTATCCTTCGAGGCTCATAGTTAAGACCTTGTTCCTATACACACTTGGGGCACAGCATGTTGTCCTCCAGGTGTTGGGGTGGAAATGTGCAGGCAGGAAGAGGGCAATCACTTTCCCTTTCTTATTGGGTACCCATGCTTGGGCAGCATGGAACTGCAGCTGAACCCAACCACCTGATTTCCTAGGAAGGCTTGTCCCATGAACCACTCACCATATTTCCCCATAGGTCTTCCATGTTGCACTGGACAGCATTTCCTCAGACTTCTTAGCATTGGCTGCAATTCTGACTCAAGAAGCCAACACTGCCTCTGAGGCAGATGTCACAATGGTGGTGCTGACTTCTTCATTGAGCATAGGAGGATCAACAAGGGTAGGAATCTGCTCCGCTGGTACAATGTCTCCTGGCTTCTTAGTATCTTGTGGTTTGTTTTTTTTTTTCTCCTTTGGTGTACACCATTATCTGTCTCAGACTTTCTTTGTTTCTCCTCATTGCTTTAGTCTTGGCAGATGTGCTCGGTTGACTAGACATCTGGTATTCTACTTCTTCCCTTGGTTCTTCTGTGCTCCGCTTCTTGCTTCTAGCACTCTCCATCTTGAGATTAGATGAAATCTCCAAAAGAAAGTTCTTCGAGCTTCCAAATGACCTCTGGCCTCAGATGCTTTAAGTACAAGCAGTTTGGGAAAAGCCAGTGAGGCTACCAAAAGGTCCACCTCTGCTCATTGTGATGACTGAACACTGGAGTAGCCTCTTGTGTGAAGATAAAAAAGTGTCCAGGGGCTGGTGAGATGACTCAGCAGGGAAGAGCAAGGACTGCTCTTCGGAAGGTCATGAGTTCAAATCCCAGCAGCTACATGATGGCTCACAACCACCCATAATGAAATCTGATGCCCTCTTCTGGTGTGTCTGAAGATAGCTACAGTGTACTTACATATAATAAATAAATCTTTAAAAAAGAAAAAGAAAAAAGTGTCCAATGTGTTTTGCTGCAAGTAGGTCCTGGGGCAGGCGTATAACATCTCCAGATACAACAGTTACTAGTCCTGTCACCAGCACAGCCGGGTCATAGCCAGTTGAGCAGTCAACTGTAAAGACTTAGCTTGTGCCTGTAGCCTCTGCATGTCCTCTCCCTCGGTTGTAGTATGTTGCTAATATTTAGTACTTGGGTTGGTTTTGCTAGTGTTGTAAAATATATTTTTTCTGCACTCATGTATATTTATTTTTTTTTATTGTTGTTTGTTTGTTTTTTGCTTTTTTTGAGACAGGGTTTCTCTGTTGTAGCCCTGGCTTTCCTGGAACTCACTCTGTAGACCAGGCTGGCCTAGAACTCAGAAATCCACCTGCCTCTGCCTCTGCCTCCCAAGTGCTGGGATTAAAGGCATGTGCCACCACTGCCTGTTGTTTTTTAAATTGTTAACCCAAGTTAAAATTTTACTAGCCAAACGGAATCTATTAACTTTTTTGTGTGTGTCTTTTTTTTAATTGGATATTTTATTTATTTACATTTCAAGTGTTATCCCCTTTTCCAATTCCTCTCCCTAGAAACACCCTATCCCATCCCCTCTTCTCCTGCTTCTATGAAGGTGTACCCCCACCCACCCAGTCCGGCCTCCCTGCCCTCACATTCCCCTACACTGGGACATTGAGCCTTCACAGGACTAAAGGCCTCTTCTCCCATTGATGCCCAACAAGGCCATTCTCTGATATATATGGAGCCTGATATAGCTATCTCCTGAGAGGCTCTGCTAGAGCCTGACATATACAGATGTAGAGGCTCACAGACAACCATTGAACTGATCACAGGGTCCCCAATGGAGGAATTAGAGAAAGGACTGAAGGAGCTGAAGGGGTTTGCAACCCCATAGGAAGAACAACAATATCAACGAACCAGAGCTCCCAGGGTCTAAACCACCAACCAAGGAGTACACTTGAAGGGACAAGGGACCCATGGCTGTTGTAAAATATTAAGCCAAATTTGGCTTGCAGGAAAAATAAAAATCAAAAAAAGAAGTCATGGCACTCATGATGATTGTTTAATTTTCTGCATCAATGTGGACATGTTACACTGGTTTATTAATAATCCCATTATCTACCACTAGAACTCTCCTCCAATAAAAGATCATTTTTATTATTATACTTTAAATTATGTTCTAAATATACCTGTCTTCTTGTTTGCTAGTCTGTTTTTGAAATGGGTCTCAAACTCCTAGGCTCAAGTCATCTTCTTGCCTTGGCCTCCTGAGTATCTAGAACTATAGGCACACTACAGTGCTGACTTTACATCAGTAGGGTTGATGTGGGAGTAATGAAATTTCTGCTGATGATGCCACACAGGCCTGTAATTCCACCATTCAGAGGCAGAGTCAGGAGGATACTGGGCTTGCGGCCCTATGTGCTTAATAGTAAAGCCCTGTCACAAGCCCCTACTTCACTTGAAATTTCTAGTGTTTATTGACAATTATATTAATTCTTAAACATTCACAAAGTACAGATAGACTTTTGTAATAAAATATAGTGGTATTTCAAGACAAAAACAGAAGGAATTCCTTAAAAACATACTTTGGGAAAGACTTTTGTACATTTTTTTTTTTCTGAGACAGGGTTTCTCTCTCTGTAGTCCTGGTAGTCCTGGATCTCATTATATAGACCAGGCTGGCTTTGAACTCATAGATCCCCCTGCCTTTGCCTCTTGAGTACTGGGATGAAAGGCATGTGCCACCTCTGATTACTCAGTTTACCAACTTGATTACCAATTCTTCTTCTTCATTTTAAACAGGGTACTACCATGTTCAGCATCAATTCTTTTCTTCCTTCCTCATTGAATCACATGATTAAAAGGAAGAACATTTTTGATAACAATCATATATATCTCAGTCTAAAATGTCTAAATATTCTAATGTGATGATTATATATACATCTGTTAATATATTTCAGGCCTTTAAACATTCAAGTATTTACAGACCTAGAAGAATGATACATTATGTCTACATTTAATATGCCTGTGTCTCTACACATATACACATAAAACAGTTGTCATCAAATATGACCCAAGACATACTTTAAATGACAAGTACAAGTTGCATAATTTATATTGTACAATTTCATTTTCATTTAAGAAAGTATCATGCTTGATACACAAAGAAAAAAATTTGGAATGTCGTATAGTTGTTGACTGTGAAGAACCCTAGTCACTGTTCTCAGGCTGAGCAGAATCAGATCATGAGATAAAGATTCATAGAAAAATGACTTGCTAGAAAGAACTTCAGAAAGTAAGAAAGCAGGACTGGGAGGAGACTGAGGCAAGACTCCAAGCAGAGGAGTAACATCAAGAAAAGCCAGGTGGACAGCTAGAGTTAAACCAAGTCAATGACCATAAAGTAGAGACTGGTTCTTGTGTCCTTGGAACCTCCCATGCAGGGAAGGGTAGGTCAGGAAGTGCCTGTGCTCTGCATGAAGTCACTTTACAGAGACCTGCAGGTGTTGGGTGTAGGAGTAAGTGCTTGGGGTTGGGGGAGATGTGGACAGATTTCTGGCAGCAGTTGTGGCTGACACCAAATGTTGAAGATTTGAAGCTAGAGACTTTTCAAATATACAAATTGAGTTTAAGCCATCCAGGGCTAGTTTTTATGGCGGTTCCACAGAAATTTAGGCTGATTTCTGTGCTCCCATTTCAGGTTGCAGTCCTTATTTTGAGACTATCGTGTCTCAGTGTTGTAGTATTGCCCAGATCTACATGGTCCACAATACTCAAAATGATATTCATATTCGTGTTAGACGAAGAGGGAAAAGGCAGAGAAAGAACACATTAATTCTGATAAGGACTAGTCTGAGAAATTACATATATTACTTCAAGCCCATTGGCTGTGATTTAGTTTCATGGCTACCTCTGATTACAAGGGAAAATACTTTTATTCTGCTTGGTCTTGTGCCCAGCTAAAATAGATTGTTATACAACTGTTTCTATAGAAGGAAAGAACATGTATCATAAACCTATCTGTAGACATCCTCACTTTGTATTTTGCAAGGTTATTCATTTTGTTTTTAGTTTTCACAAGCACACATTTTAACTGTGTCATGGGTTGGGTCTCTAGGAAGCAGATTTTGAGATAGAATTTGATGTGTGAGATATTAAAGGGTAACCATAGGTCCAATCACTGTAGAAGTGATAGGAATGAAGTAGGATTTGACAGGAGAAGCTGAGCTGTGGTGTGCTGCTCTGACAGTAGCCATCACTGACTACATGGCGAGCCCTGGAGCTGCTATCCTTGCACAGTTGCTCTGCATCAGGCTGGAATGGAATGCTTGGTTTTGTACAGTCTTCAGTTTTTGTCTACCCAGATTTGCTACAATAGTTGCCCCAGAAGCAGCTGTCAGGGGATTCTTACAAAGGAGTGTAAATGATGTCTGATTTGTGATTGGGACCCACAAAGAAAGCTGGGGGAAATGGAGGATGCAACATCATTGTTTCTGCCTCTCATTGGGTTTAGGCTACCATGTGAACAACCTGACTGTGTAGCAAGGCAACTTTGCAAGGTGACCTCCACAGGCACTGAATTTGCCCTTTCTTGAAGAGATTGAAGTGACACATTCTATGTTTGACACAAATTTGTTTAGAAGTAATGAATACATTTTATTTATTCATTTTATAAATTAAAAAGCTAAATTTACTTATTTTTTTTCACCCAGATTTCTTAAGCAACTACTGTCTGACACTGGAGATGAAGAAATTTTAAAACGACGTCTCTCTCCTCCTGGAGTTTTTGTTATATCTGGAGATAGATGGTAAATAAGTGAATTCCTAATGTGTTAAGTAGTTAGGGTTCTTCTCTGACAATGAGGTTTGATTGGATGTTAAATGAAATTATGAACTAGACATGCAGGCCTTTAGGAGAAGAACATTCCAAACTGAGATTTCAGTAAGTGCCAAGGCAGCTGTGTGTAGTATGTTGGTATATTTGAGAACAGCAAGAAGGGTGGGTGGCTGGAGTTAACTAGAATGGTAGGATGGTAGAATGAAGAATGGTAGGAGAGTCTTGGACATAGGGCTGATCATCAGGTCATGTGAGATTTTGAAATCCATGCAAAGAGAATGGAACTACAGGAGAAATGATGAAATTTCTCATGTTTTTAAGAGATCACTTTGTTTGTTGTATTGGAAGTACATTTTACCTGAGCAGTGTGAATATTTGCAGTCCTTAAAGATGAACAAGATTGTGAATAGAGCAAGTTTTTTAGGGAAAATGGTTGGGATTCAGTTTTCGATACAGTCATTTGTCAGTGCCAGGTGGCCATACAGTCATTTGTCAGTGCCAGGTGGCCATACTCACAGAGATATCAAGTAGGAAGTTGAGAAAAAAGATACAAGTAGGGCAAAAAACCTAATGTGCAGCTTAAAATCTTGGGGTCTGTTGTTAGTATATATAGTTAGTATTTAAAGCCATGAGCATAACCAGGATTTGTGTCATGTGTCTGTAATCCCAACCTTTGGAAGGCTGAGGCTAGACATTGCTAGTTTAAGGCCAGTCTTATTACACAGTGAGTTCAAAGCCAACCTGAAATACAAAGCAAGATCCTGTATCCAAAAAAGAAAGGAAGGAAGGAAGAAAAAAGCCGTAACTGTATGAGAGGCAACTTTTTTATAATGAGTGATTGTCTTAGTTTGGATTTTATTACTGTGAAAAGATCCCATGACCAATGCAACTCTTAGAAAAGGAATGGAAAGGGAAGGGGAAGGAAAGAGGAAAGAAAAGGAAAAAGGAAAAGGAAGAAAAGAAAGCATTTAATTGGGGCTGGGTTACTGTTAGTGGGTTTTTTTTTTTTTTAATTTTTAAAATTTTTTAAAGGGAATTTGTTTTTAAAGAATTATTTATTTTTATGTATGTGAGTACACTGTTGATATCTTCAGACACACTAGAAGGGGGCACCAGATCCTATTATGGATGGTTGTGAGCCACCATGTGGTTGCTGCAAACTGAACTCAGGAGCAGTCAGTGCTCTTAACTGCTGAACCATCTCTCCAGTCCTTTTTTAAATAAGTTTGTTAACAGTTTTCCTTTTACCCAGCTCTCCCAAATAATTGAGACCAGAGTATTTTATTTATCTATCAAGTTTTAAGGGCACAACAACTGAGAAGTATTACTCTATTTTAATCCTCTAAACTAATTTGGCTACTTCCCAGCCAAAATCCATGAGATACTTAGATTTTATTACTGATCTGACTGTCTGGATTCCAGGCATTTTATCTCCTGGACTTTCTCCCTTGGTTAAACCCCCTGCTAAGCCTTACTTCTCTTTCTTGCCTGGAAGGAAGTCCAGCCCTATTCTCTCCCTGTTCAGTCATTGACTGATCAGCTAACTTTGCTTGAGTTCCAGTCCTGACTTCCTCTGGTAATAAACAGCCATGTGGATATAAGCTGAATAAACCCTTTCCTCCCCAACTTGCTTCTTGGTCATAATGTTTGTGCAAAAATAGAAACCCTGACTAAGACACTGACCAATCAGAAAATAATTGGGGAGCAATGTTTATACAACACTGAGACAGGATATTCTTAAAATAAAGATTGCAACTAGATATGGGGGCACAGAAATCAGCATTCAAATGACACAGTGCACAATAATGTATGCCTATAGCTTACATTTCAGAGGTTTGGTCGATTATTGTCATGGTGGGAAGCATGGCAGCATGAAGGCAGGCATGGTGCTGGAGGAGCTGAGACTTCCTCATCTTGATCCACAGGCAGTAGAAGACTATATCACACTGGCTAGGCTTGAGTATATATGAATCCTCAGAGCCCACCTCCACAGTAACATACTCTCCAACAAGGCCACACATATTAATAGTTCCAATCCCTATGAGCCAAGCATTCAAATATTCCAACCACCACAAAAATGAAGAGGTGTCAGAAATCTGATCAAGAACGCCCCATTGCTTGGAGGCTGAGTTGTGAAGGAGAGAAGATGGGGTCTTAGGATATAAGTAAGGGATGCTTTAAGAAGAATATCATCATCTGAGACTGTCCTTGATGTTGCTAAGGAACATCAGTGAAGACTTGCTTGGCTGGCATTGCTGGTATAGGGATCATTAATACTGACTCAGTGTTTCCTGTAAGGAATGGGACAAAGTGGATTGGTTAGTATGAATGAAAGACAAACTGAAAGTAGCCTGAAAGACAAGTCTTTTAAAGAGTTGTTTTGAGACAAACAAAATGGAATGAGCCACCATGGGCCTTATAAAGAGTTACACTGTGAAGAACAGAAAGGCCAGCATAAAAGCTGTAACAGCATTGGTGGAAAGTTGGGAGGAATAGCAGCTCATTTGGTATTGTTCGCTACCCATTAGAGAAAAGACAGTACCGTTGCAGGAACAGAAGGAAATCCTTGGATAACTGTGAACCATGTGAGGGTTGATACATAAATAGGAAGTATGCTCTGCTCAATCAGTAAAATGGAAATAAAGTAGTATACATGGCAACTAGAATGTTTGGCTGTGTGTGGAAGAGCTTTACTGACTGAATGACATTTGCCTTTAACTGAAGTATGGAGTGTTTGTGGAAAGATGAGGAAGTAAAACAGTGCTCTAGGAAGTTGAAGGCTTTCTAGAATGGACTGGGGAATGAAGTGGAAGTGCCCTTAAGAGCTCACGGATGAAGAATCTGGGGCCAGGCGGTGGTGGCGCACGCCTTTAATCCCAGCGTTTGGGAGGCAGAGGCAAGCGGATTTCTGAGTTCGAGGCCAGCCTGGTCTACAGAGTGAGTTCTAGGACAGCCAGGGCTATACAGAGAAACCCTGTCTCGGAACCCCCCCTCCCCCCAAAAAAAAGAATCTGATCAGTCAGCAGCACGTTTGTGTGTGTTGACATTCTTCAGCCATATCTAATTGCTCAGCTTCGAGAATGGGTAGACAGTTACATTTACCAAATCATAATAATAAAGTACATTATTCACTGTGAAAGCTCTTTTCAGGAGGTTCATATTATTCGAATGATATTTAGAATTTTAGCCTTTTAATTTCATCTGGTTTGGAACGCTGAATACCGTAAATGACAGTCATTAAAAAAGAAAAATGGCATTGTTCCAGACAAGGTTTTTGGATGAAAATTATAGGGTCTAATTCCAGCTAATGTAAGCAGAAAAAGAATCTTTGGGGACTGTCAAGGAATTCACAGCTGATGAAAAGTTTGAAGACTCTGGTCCAAGAACCAGGCAGGAAGCAGGGGAGTGGGGCCATCTGGAGTGGGTGCAGTGACTTCTACCTGGGTTCCAGCTGCTTAGGAGGCTGAAGCAGGAGCTTAAAACTCCTCAAAAAAAAAAAAAAAAAATTAGCTACCCGACCCATAATCTAGCTTTCATGTTTTATTAGTTATCTGAAATAAAGAGTCAGGTTTAGCTGAATGTGGTGACACACACCTGTAATCCAAGCCATGAATTTGAGACCAACCTGGGCTCCACAGTGAGACCTTCTAGCAGACAACAAAACCCAGGTACAAGAATCACAGCTTTATGTTCTTTATCTTTAAAGCTTTGCTCTCTAACTGAAGAGTGGGTTGACATTTCTGTTTGAGGAATTTTATAATGGGTCTTCTCATTTAGTGAGACAGTGGAACCTTTACAGTGATCACATACCCTCTGTGCTTGTCTGACTTGTTCAGTTTGACCAAAGAGTGAGTTGTAGTTTCAAGAACATTGGGTTATAAGACCCTTCTGTGCCTCCCTCCATGTTTTTGAAGGTTACTGTGTTATATGAAGCTCACAGTCTGGTCTCAGGATTTCTAAGCAGATTAATGATGAGGTGCTAGAAACAGTGTGTTTTTGTTGGATCACTAGATCTCCAACAGCAATATTGATTCTTCCTGTAATGGCCTGAATTAAAATTAGTACCTGAATTAAATGTGCAGGTTGACCTAAGGATTAGAGACGGAGAGTGTAGTGGTTGTTAGGTATGGATGATTTCGCCTCTCAGTTTTGAGCATATCAAGAGTAGTTCTTTGCAGGAAATCCACCAGTATTCCTGCCTTCTCTCTATAATGGCATTGCCTCTTTGTGGCTGATTTGATCTCTTAGTGGTACAAGATCAGTTTCCCTGGTGCTGGGACTACAGGGATGCCCATCTTAATCTTTTTTTATCAGTAAAAATGAAAGTTGTTGTCTTCTCTTACTATAATTAAATCCTTCCTTGCTCTCCCTCCCCCTCTTTCCCTCTCTCCTTCGCCCCTCCCTCCCTTTCTCTCTGTTGTTCACTCTACCTCCCCCTCCCTCCCTTCTTTGACCCCTAAGGTCTCACTATATGGTCACTCATTATGCAACCATTTATCAGTTGTCAGCCATTTATCAGTTGAGAGCAACACCACTCTGATGATTGTTGTCTTGGTGACTTTTCTATTGCTGTGATAAACACCATGGCCAAGGAAACTTATAAAAGAAAGTATTAAATTGGGCTTAAAGTTTCAGAGGGTTAGAGTTCAGAGTTCATGGTGGACAGAGAAGGCATGGCAAAAAGAACAGCTGAGAGATCACATATCCTTAAAATTAAAAAAAAAAAAAAAAAAGGCTGGGCCGTGGTGGTGCACGCCTTTAATCCCAGCACTTGGGAGGCAGAGGCAAGTGGATTTCTGAGTTCCAGGACAGCCAGGGCTACACAGAGAAACCCTGTCTCAAAACCACCACCCCCCACCCACCCAAAAAAAAAAAAAAAAAAAAAAAAAAAAAAAAAAAGCCAGGAGGCAGAGAATGGTGGTTGCTGGAGCTGGAACATGGCCTCTTTGTTCAATTATATCTTCACCAGCTTTCTGTTTTCAGTGGTTTCCTTCACTGCCTAAACTTGGCTATCTTAGAACTTGCTCTGTAGACAGGCTGGCTTTGAACTCAAAGATCTGCATGCTTCTGTCTCCTGAGTGCTGGGATTAAAGGTATGTACCACAATACCTAGACACTCATTCTTTTTCATAAAATTGAAGTTTAACTGGGTGGTCCTGCCCTGTACTGGCTGGTTTTGTGTGCCAACTTGACACAGGCTGCAGTTACCACAGAGAAGGGAGCTTCAGTTGGGGAAGTGCCTCCATGAGACCCAGCTGTGGGGCATTTTCTCAATTAGTGATCAAGGGGGTGGTGCCATCCCTGGGCTGGAAGTCTTGGGTTCTATACCAGAGCAGGCTGAGCAAGCCAGGGGAAGCAAGTCAGTAAGAAACATTTCTCCATGGCCTCTGCATTGGCTTCTGCTTCCTGACCTGCTTGAGTTCCAGTCCTGACTTCCTTTGTGATAAATAGCAATGTGGAAGTAAGCACAATAAACCCTTTCCTCCCCAACTTGCTTCATGGTCATGATGTTTGTGCAGGAATAGAAACCCTGACTAAGACATGCCCTGAGGTCACCATTCCCATTATTTCACTTAACACCAGGCTTTCCTTTAATCTATTTAGCTCCATTCTACTTCCTGGTACTCCTTTCTCCTCAATTTTGTATTTTCACGTGCTCAGCTTGCTCCTTTTCATTATAGATCTTCTTAAGAGTGAACACTGATAACAACATAACAGAGTCAATACTAGGCTGTTTTGAGATTTCCTCTGCCAGTGGAATGAATCCAAAACTCTTTAATTTAGCCTCAGGCAGACGTTTTAGACGAGGGCAAAAGTAGCCACATTCTTTCAAAAATACCACAAGTACAGTCTGTAGGCCGCCACATACCAAAAGTGTTCTCTAAAGCCTCTTGAGCATAAGTTGCCTCCACACTCGGGGCAGCACATCACCTGAGCAGCAGGTAAACAGTTGACTTCCTGTCTTAAATTTGGTTCCCAGTGCCCACATGTAGCCCATAACCTCTTGTAACTCCAGTACTAAATGATTTAATGCCTCTTCTGAGCTCTATGGGCTCTCACACACTTGGCCCATCTACATACATTCAGTCATGCATACACACAAACGCATAAATATCCCCTCTTGTTATATATTTAGCCAAAATATACTTTATTGAAAGATAAATTTATATAGCTTTAAACAATTACATAAATAATAATTTAACTAATGATATAAAGAGGATTTCTGGGAACTGTAAAAGAACCAGAATCTTGTTGCTGTTGGTGCAAATCTCTAATATCAACAACAGACGAATCAAAGAATAATGAAGAAAGTTTCTTATGTCAAATCCTCAGAGAAAATACCCAGCATATAGCTCACAGAGATGGAAACTGTTGTATTGGAGGATAAGATAGAGATGGTGGGAGAAGGGTCAGCCAGCAGAGAACTCCTTTTAGTTTTGATAGAGATTCTTATCATGTGGGCCAAGTTGGTCTTCAACTCTCAGTCCTCCTGCCTCCATCTCTTGTGTACTGGGATTACAGACATGTGAGTCACTTTGTCTAATAGACTACTGCTTTTCATTTCAGTATTTTGACTAATTCTGTTTCTTAATTGTGTATTTAAAGATAAATTAGAGAGGTTGTACAGTGGCAGATGCCTGGGTGGAGTGGGAGTACCCTTATGAAGCAGTCAGCCTAGTCATCTACTGCCCTTCTTGACCACATTGACCTGTTCAGATGGAAGCATAAAATAGGTAGAGGGTTGTGGAGCTGTGATTTAGTTAATCTGCTCTATGCTCCCAGTGGGTCGTGCTTCCAGCCACTCACCAGAGCCCTCTGGATTCATAAATGAAAGACACACACACACCAGCTTAATTTTGATATGCCTTGACCAGCTCAATGGCTGGACACTTCTAAAACTCCCCACAGCCAGCAAACACTCCCCACCAGCATTCCTGACTTAACACCTCCTAAATCTACATTTTACCTTTACCACCCTGGCTCCTCCTGGGCAGCCCCCTACCTTTGCTGCCCTTGGCAAGGATCTGGATGGTATAAAGTTCCACTAAGTACATAAAAAGATGCTCAGCACTGCTGCCAGAGAAAGGCATTGCAAATCACAAGCTGTTTGTACTTCACACCTACAAGGATGGCTAGAACTACAAAGGTATTTACAGGTTCAGATGAGGATGGGAGAAGAGGTGTGTCTCAGATTGCGGCATGTATGAAGTGATGTATTCATTTTGGAAAACGGTCAGGTAATTATAAGTTAAAGAGTTATCAGGTTACCTAGCACATCTAAGGAGTATATATCCAAGAGAAGTGAACACATATCTAGAAAAACTAATGCACAAAATGTTCATAGCAGCATTATTCATATTAGACACCGAACTTAAATTAATAGACCAATGAAAAACAGAATGTTTCCTACTCATACAGTGGAATGTGAAAAGTGAAAGAGGTATAACTGCTTTCAACAGCTTGCCTTTCTCTTTTGAGGAATTGTTCCTTCTTTCCTTAACTGTTTTGTTTCCAGCTTTTTGCAGATGAAACCTGGCAATATAGAAAAGCAAATTGTTACATGTAGGTTACAGTATTTTTAGCTTTTTTTTTCCTGGTTAGTTCCAAACAGATGTAAGGTACCATGTACACAACACCCTTCTCTCAGTGTATGCAGTTGTTATGGATCTCAGGAGGGAGAACAACATGTTCTCTTAATTTAGGGCCTCTCTAGTCCTTGGTCTCATATAACATAGGCTCACTCCAAACTCATCATGTAGCTGAGGCTAGCCTTAAACTCTTCCTCCTTACCTCTCCTATGAGCCCTCTGCTTATGGGTGTGTGCTCACCATACCTGGCTTAGTTTAACTTTAATAATATTCAGGATTAAGCCATAAATATACTTCTTTTAGAAGATGTTTTATACATACTCTATGGTAATTTTATGCTTTTCTTGGTGCATGAAGATCCTTCACACTATGTTAGGAAGCTGCTTCTGGAGATCTGTCATTTGTCCATATAATAAGAACACCATCTGCACCAAGCACAGCTTTTTGTTCCTTTCATACTCTACATGGCAAGTGAATCAGCACAACTCCCAGAGACATAGATACTCAACTTTGGGTTTTTTGTATGTAATATTTTTCAATTTGTGTTCTATTTCATAAGCAAACTGAGACAATTTTATAACTAACAATTTTAGAATATATTATAGTTTACAGGGCAAATTTTATATCCATTAATTCATCTTATTGTCTACTGTATCATAAAATACGTATTACTAATATTAAATTTGTTTTTCAAAGCAGAATGAGAGCTTATTCAGCGATATTGAGTATGATTTTAATCACTAGAGTTAAGTAACAGAAAGGAGCTCAAGAAGGAGACACATTGCCACATGGTGCACGCCTTTAATCCCAGCACTTGGGAGGCAGAGGCAGGCGGATTTCTGAGTTTGAGACCAGCCTGGTCTACAGAGTGAGTTCCAAGACAGCCAGGGCCATACAGAGAAACCCTGTCTCAAAAAACCAAAGAGAGAGAAACAGAGACAGAGACCTAGAACATGGGCATGACCTTCACCAAGGGGAATCACCTATCACATTTTTAGTTAACAAAACACATGATTATACAATCCCCTTTTTCATATTTCTTTAAACAAAAATCAAAAGGTAGCTCCTAAGAAAACAGGATCTTTTTAAGCACATAATTTCCATAAATTTTACTTTTTTGTCGAAATGAAACTTAATGTATTTATATTTCATTGAGTGTACACTTACATATTTATTTTATGTATGTGAGCACATTGTAGTTTTCTTTAGACATACCAGAAGAGGGCACCAGCTCTCATTACCGATGGTTGTGAGCCACCATGTGGTTGCTGGAAATTGAACGGATCTCTGAAAGAGCAGTCGGTGCTCTTAACCACTGAGCCATCTCTCTAGCCCCCTATCTCCCAACACTTACATGTTTTTGTCAGCCTGTTTTCCTATGAGTCTAATCAAGGGAACAGCCTTGTTTTGAAGTGTTGCTAACTGCAGTGTAGCAAAATGGTGATGACACCTGTTCTGTAGCCTTTGAAGCCTCCTTCCTTGCCTGGTCTCAACCACAGTCTTCTGAGGTTGCAGGGCAGGAAGAAATTACTTGTTTGTCATTGACTGAAAGTGGCACTTATTCTTTTTGTTTCATCACATCACTGCTAAGTGTTAGGCAGGAGTACTCAGTCTTCCCTGTCCAAGCCATCCACTGCTGCCCCACTCTGCTGTGTCCTGGGCATCCTCTACAAGATGCATCATTTTATCCAGATTCTTTTCAGACTTTCATCTTACCAACTCCTTACCCAGAATTCAATCGAGAGTAGCAAGTTTTCTTTCCTATTTTAGAAGATTTATTTTACTTATGTGTGTATGTGTCTTAGTGTGGGGCTATGTGCACATGAGTGCAGGTACCTGTCGGGGAGTTGCGTCTCCTTAGAGATGGAGTTGCATATGATTGTGAGCCACCTAGTATAGATGCTAGGAATCAACATGGGTCTTTTGGGAAAATAATATCACTATTAACTGCTGAGCGAGTTCTCCATCCCGAGAGTAGAAGTTTTCTTGTTGCTTTATTGAAAGCCTTCTTGTGAAAAGAAAGTGTAAACAGTGCTAGGTCAGTAATCTGCCAGTTTTCCTTGTAAGTAGTGGGCTGAGTCTTAGAACAGTTGTCCTGCTCACTGCAGTTCTGCCTGTTCTCCCTCTTCACAGTTCGTGTTAGGACTCTGTATCTGTGTATCTGTTAGGCTTTCTGGAACAAAAAAGAGATCAGTGAATAATATTACTAGTTGTCAGAGAAATACAAATTAGAGCTAAGATGAGAACAGATCAGAGAAATTAAAACCAGAGAAATTTATGCTTTCAGAGTTAAGCCAGATTCCAAAATGAAAGTGTTACAGAATTGAGTTCTCTAAAGACCTCAGAGGGAGAAGCTGTTCATGACTCTCCCTAAATTCTGGCAGGTGCTAGTATCCTTGGCATTCCTTGATGAGCAATTGCATGATTCCAATCTATGCCTCTGTTCCCCATGTCTTCACATGGCTGTCTCGTCTCTTTGTGGCTGTCTCTTATGAGGACAGCAGTCATGTTGGATGAAGAACCCACTATACTACAGTATTTCTTTGCATTTATATCTTTGTACCTAAAAGTTTTACTTATAGCCGGGCGGTGGTGGCACACACCTTTAATCCCAGCACTTGGGAGGTAGAGGCAGGCAGATTTCTGAGTTCAGGGACAGCCAGGGATACACACAGAAACCCTGTCTTGAAGAAAAAAAAAAAGAAAGGAAGGAAGGAAGGAAGGAAGGAAGGAAGGAAGAAAAGAAAAAAAGTCTTACTTATAGACATTCACAGAGACCAGAGATTAGGACTTGAATATATCTTTTTGGGAGATAAACCCACAACAGTTCATGCCTTTTGGGCTCTCTACTTTTCCTTCTATACATGTGATATGGGTACCCACGTACTTCCTATACTGTCTATCCATTCTCTTGGGTATTTTCTTAACATCATTTTTTATTAGTTTAGGTTTTTTTTGGGTTTTTTTTTGTTTTTTGTTTTTTGGTTTTTTTTTTTTTTGAGACAGGTATTCTCTGTGTAGCCCTGGCTGTTCTAGAACTTTCTGTGTAGACAAGGTTCTCTCAAACTCAGAGATCCACCTTCCTCTACCCACTGAGGGCTGGGATCAAAGGCATTCACCACCTCTACCCACTTTTTAAAACATAATTTAAAGAAATAAAAGACTGAAAGCTGGGGTGGAGGGAGGTGCACACACCTTTCATCCCAGCACACAGGAGGCAGAGGCAGGCAGATCTCTAAATTAGAGGCCAACCAGAGATACATAATGAACTGGTGCCTTAAAAGACAACAAAAACACTAGTCAAAAAGTAAACAAATAGTGACTCTATAACTTAACAAAATTTGACAGTGTTAATGCCAGCTCAAGAGATAAACTGTTGGGTTTTTAGAGGTAACTCAGCAATAAAGAGCACTTGTTCTTCCAGAATTCCTGTGTAGTTCCTAGCACCTATGTCTAGCACTCAGAAACACCCATAACTCTTGTTCCAGGGGTTTGATACCACCATAGGCACTGCACACATATGGCATAGCACTCAGATAAATATCAATACATGCACATATGTCCTTGAATAAAAATTAAAAAGTACAGTATAGTGTTGCTAACATCCCTCCCTAAGAGATCTTTGTGGAAAAAAGTTTTTTGGTTCTTTTATAAAAATCTTACTAATTTTACAGGGTTTTCACTTATTTTACTTACATGTTTTTGTCAAATACACATATTTCAAAATCTTCATTTTCTTAATGGCTTGCCTTTTCACTTTATTGCTTGTTTAAGACAAGGTTTCCGTTATGTAGTTACGGCTGGCCTGGAACTCAGAGATCTGTCTTGTCTCTACCTCCTACATGCTGGGGTTAAAATTATGTGCACCATGCTTGGTCCCTCCACATTCTTAGTGATATCTATTTTGTTGAGGTCCAACATTCACCCTACAAACCTCACAAACACCATCTAAGTCAGACCGAGATGGTTTATTGAACTCACATCCTAAAACTTACCAATGAGGGTCGTAGCTCAGAATTTGGAGGCTGAGTCACTTCGATGAACATTTTTTCAGTGCCAGCTCTTAACTCAAGCCATTTTAGATATAGTACATATTGACCTTTAATTTGATGGATCCTATGCAAAGCTTTGTGGAATTTCTTAAGATTAACAAACCTCAGAACATAACAGCATATGTGATCAGCATGACCTTGCTATGAGTCAATTTTCTTTTCTTTTCTTTTCTTTTTTTTTTTTTGTCAGTGACTGGCAGGCAAATTACAGCAACAATATGAAATAGCTGACAGGCAAAAAATAAAGTGCCTACAGCTATGGTGGGGAGAGGTGGGGAACAAAACTCAACAGTTTAAGAACTTCAGGTTTTTGGTTTTTGGTTTTTTCTTTCCTTTTCTTTGGGGGGGGGCGTGGTTTAGAGTTTTTCAAGATAGAGTTTCTCTGTGAAGCCCTGGCTGTCCTGGAACTCTCTTCATAGACCAGGCTGGTCTCCAACTCACAGTGATCTGCCTGCCTCTGCCACATCCCTCTCCTTTAAGGCACTCTTCATAAGTATAAGAAATTACCTACTCTGTCCATAATTTCCTAGGGTTTTCCTTTTTCTTTGAGTTGATTGTAAATTTACCTCATACATGCTGTGTATCTGTTGAGCTGTCAACATAAAATGTTTCTCCTTCATTCTAGTTTCATGATAAGTGATTATAGTGATTGGTTTTCAAATAATAGATCTTTACATTTCTAACATAAGCCCAGTTTTGTTATGTCCTTTTCATGTGTTTCTGAATTGGATTTGTAACAATGGATTAATGTATTCATCACTAAGAAAGGCCTGTAATTTTCTTCTCTCATAATATCCTCAAGTTATGATATCATGAAATAAGTTGAGGGAGTATTCCTTCTTCCATATTCTGTGAAGTTAGTGTTTCTCTATGACAGCCAGTTCTGTGTGTGTTTGTTAGTTTGTTTCCCCTTTTATTATGTTTTTGTACAATTATAATTTGGTGATGAAGCCATCTGGGTCTTAAGGTTTCATCATCAGTAAGATTTTAATTAGGCTGTCAAATCATTTAACAGGACTATGAAATTTTGCTAGCTCATTTTATACTAAGTTTAATAAAAAGTATTTCAGTGTTTGTCTGTTTCACATAAATACTCAAATTGATTGGCATCATCCTTTATTACCATGTTGGGGGGTCGGTTGTGAATGTATGTGTGCATGCATGCATGCCTACACCTACTGTGCCCATTCTTGAATATTTTTTCCTTTTTTGCTCTCTACCTTTTAAAAAATTAGATAAATAAGTAAATCCTTAGTTTAACTCCATGTAGTGGCACACATCTTTAATTCCAGCACTCAGGAATCAGAGGCAGGTGAATCTCTGTGAGTTCAAGGTCATCCTGCTCTACATAGTAAGTTTCAAGACACCCAGAGCTACATAGAAAGACCCAGTCTCAAAACAAAAAGACTTACTTTATTTTTCTTTAAACATTTATTTTTATTTATATGAATACACTGTAGCTGTCTTTAGACACCCACCAGAAGAGGGTGTTAGATCTCATTACAGATGGTTGTGAGCCACCATGTGGTTGCTGGGATTTGAACTCAAGCCCTTTAGAAGAGCAATCAGTGCTCTTAACCACTGAACCATCTCTCCAGCCCGACTTACTTTATTTTTAAATTATGTGTAGGTGCTTGTGTTGGGCAGGAGATATGTGCATGTGAGCCATCAGAGACCAGAGGTATTAACTCTCTCTGGAGCTGGCATTTCAGGAGGTTGTGAGTCATCCCAACATAGGTACTGGGAACTAAACTCAGGTCCTCTGCAAAAACTGGACATGCTTTTAGTCACTGAGCTATTTGTGCAGCCCTCTCCAACTTACTTTTTGAGACAGGTTCACTGAGTCTGGAGTTTTACTATTTCACCTAGACTGACTTGCCAGTAAGCACCCTGTCCCTGCATACCCCTATAACGCTGAGCTCCAGACAAATGCTGCCATGCCCCACCTTTCTCTTTTTAGGCAAACTGGAGAGAGGGAAGAGGAGAGGAGAAATGATGTAATCACATTTAAATTTCAAAAATTAATAACCCACTCATCCCTGAGGTAGGCCTGTGAGCTGGCCCCAAGGGCTTAAGAGTGGGAGAAGTGGCTCCACCCTTTGCCCACTGCAGCACTCAGGAAAGCAGGACGCACTGGCCCCTCACCTGGGCAATGTAGGAGAGTTGGTGGGCTGACCAGTTCAGCTTCCATCCATGCCCGAATTCAGGGCTCTGAGTTGTCCATCCCAGCACCAACACATTTAAGAACTGCTGGAATGTGAAGAGGCTGGTCCTGCAGATCCAAAGCTACAGGATCTCCATGACACAGAGCAGCAACATCTGAAATGAGCCCTGATAAGGATCCAGTACTGAAAATGTAGCAAAAGCCAGAGGCCTGGATCCAAACCAAGGATTTATTGCAATGAACATTTGCAAGTAAAGCTATATGGGCAAAAGGGTGTACTGTGTGACAACTGAAGCTTCCACAATGAGTTGACTTTTTTGATTGGTTGGTTGGGGGTTTTTTGTTTGTTTGTTTTGTTTTGTTTTTTAATTTTTTTGTTTTATTTCAGTAGGGAGAGATTGCAATAGTGGAAGGCAGCTATAAGGAGACTGGGAGATGAGTGGGATTGGAGTGCATGGTATGAAATTCACAAAGAATCAATAAAAGTTTTAAAACTTTTAATAAAAGCATTTAAGGCATGTATAGCAGTCTACGGACAATTTGTGGGAGTAGGTTCTCTCTACTATGTGTGTCCTGGCAATGGAACTAGATCATCATGCTTGGCAAGTGCCTTTATCTCATGAGCTAGCCATTTTGCTAACTCTAGTTTTTCATGAGTAACTGAGCTACATCCCCAGTCTTCATTTTTTATTTTACTTTTTTTGCCTCATTTTTATCAGAATTTCATTATCCTCTTCAAAGAAATAGCTTGTATCTTGTGTTGTAAGTTTTGTGTTTGGTTTATTCTTACTCTGTTTCCAGGTCCTTTCTTTGGTTGCTCTTTGCTACTCTTCTCCAGTGTAATTTGAAATATGTATTTCAAGGTGGAATATCTCTCCCTAAGCATCAATTAGTCTATATTCAAAACTGTACTTTTCATTATTGGTCAGCCCAGGCTTGGTGTGATGCTACATGCCTGCCATCCCAGTCCTTGTGTGGCTGAGAGAGATAGGAAGATATTGAGTTTGAGGCCTGCCTGAGCCTTGAATTAAGATCCTGCTCCAAAAATTCCCAAACTAGCCAAACAGACAATCAGTTCAGACTACTGTAAATTTTATCCTTATTTCTTTCCTTCTCCTCCTTTTTTTGTTTTTGTCCATGAATTGTTTATCTAGTTTTTTTTTTCTTTCTTTTTTTCTTTTGAGATAGGTATAGCTGGTCTTTGCTACTTTGTGGGTTCTTCTTTCTTCCACCCTTTCAACTCCCTAGCACCAGATAAGAGGAAGAAAGGATAAAGGGGAAAGGAAAGAGATCCCTGAATAAAGTCGGGTGGGAAAGTGGGTGACATTGTTAAACTACTTCCTCCTGATTAGGTGCATCAATTTCCTTGGGGCAAGCTTGATCTTCTGCATCAGGATATCTAAATTCTTCTTCTTGTTTCTTCTTTGTATATGACTTCTTAACATACCTCAACCAACAACCCACTCCACCTCTCCGGGCCCTAGCATTTATATACCCTTTAAAAACTCCCCAGAATTCCAAAAGTCACACAGTATCAGAAACTATGTGCAGCTGGCAAAATCACACCTCTGCTAGAGCACAAGGCTGCTATGGACAATCTAAAGCAGCACCATATCCTACATCTGGGATTTAAATGAAAACATTCTTATATCTGTGGGGTTTTTTAACCAAAATATCAAAATTGTCACTATAGACAGTCCCATACTGTGTAGCCCTGACTGGTTTGGAACTCACTATGTAAACTAAGCTAGCTTCAAACTGATAGCAATCCACCCTCCTTTCTCATATAGCAGTTTTTAATATTATGTCCTGTTTCATAGATTTCATCATTAAATTTCTTTCCAGATTTCACTGCTATGGAGTTAACTTTTCCCTTTGAAATTAATGTGTGTTTTATGATGAAGTCAACTCACTATGAGTCTTCCATATAATCTTAAATGTTGCTTCACAGCTTCACATTTTCTTCTCTTTTATGATTTTTTGAAACAGAGTTTCTCTATGCGGTTCTGGCTGTCCTAGTACTGGCTCTGTAGACCAAGTTGGCCTCAAATTCAGAGATCTACCTTTGCCTCTGTCTCCCAAGGGCTGGGACCAATGGCATTCACCACCAGGCCCAGCAACAGCATCCTATTTCGTTTGCATTAGAATCTGTTGTTATCCTGGTTTGATGCTGAAATGATCCCATTTTGCCAATAGAATTTTTCCTTCAGACTGGATAGCTGTCCTCTAGGCATGTTGACACTTTTTAAAGCATTTTCGCATAAGACTTTCCAGATCATCATGTACTTTGTAGGCCTCACTGCTTTATTTAGCCAGTTGCAGTTCTCCAAGGAGCTCAGGCTTCCCCCCCCCCCCCCGCCACAGTTGTCCTCCCTCATACACACTCTTCTCTAGCATCACCTACAAGATGCCCCTTTTTACACTGCACAAGCGTTCAGGCTTGGATGTCCACTTAGTGGCTGTAGACTAAAGTATCTAGGAAAGAGAAGCCATTTCTATACTTCTTAAGTTTTACTTCAACAGCTCTCTGTCTCTCTTTCTGTCTCTCTCTATAGTTTTAGTATATGCCTCTATGTGTTAGAAATTTTTTTTGTCTTTTTTATACTCGTGACCTTACCTTTTTAGGGTGTGGTGTGTACCTATGCGCTGTGTGTGTGTGTGTGTGTGTGTGTGTGTGTGTGTGTGTGTTGTGTACTGGAACATATTGTGTGATTAGTGTCATTTGTCAGTTGCTGCCCATCTTGATATTTTAAATAGGGTCATTCACTGGAACTTAGAGCTAGCTAACTCAGCTAGACTGGCTGGCCAGCAGTCCCTAGGGGTCTGCCTGCCTCTTACTCCTCATCTCTGAATCATAAGTATGTGCCACCATACCCAGCTTTTTGTGTGGGTGCTGGAATCATGCTCAGGTCCATGTGCTTTTGTGACAGGCACTTCACCTGCTGAGATATTGCCTCAGTCCCTACCTTCACCTTAGTGGACGTGCAAGTCAGCTGTAGGTAAATGCAGGGGTTTGTATTTCCTAGTTTACTCTTTGAAATCATTAGATTGTTTTGGGTTTTAATTGTTACAATAATAGAATATGGAGAAGATGTGAAGGGTTATTTTCTAGGGTGAATTTACAGAATTAAAATAGGCAAATAGGTAAAAGGGTCAGTATTTCAGATTATTAATCAGACCATATGCATGCAATAGAATAGGAATTCAAATTATAGTTATTAGATGAAAGAATGTTAAAAATGGCTTTGGATATTTTTCCATCAATTCTAACCACTATCAGTGTGAGATCATTTATTTTCCAACTCCATCTTACACATTTTGATTATTTGAGTAATCAAAAGAATTCTATATTTGCCTTGGGGAAAAAAATGCCATCAGATAATGTAACTAAGATCTGCCATCACCAACTGAGTAAATTATTCATCAATTGAGTAAATGAGTATATGTTTTTTTACAGGACTGAATTTACTCTTAAAGAAACCATGTCCTCTGGAGGTGCCGAAGATGACATCCCACAGGGAGAGAGGAAGACAGTTACAGATTTCTGTTATCTTTTGGATAAATCCAAGCAACTGTTCAATGGCTTAAGGTTAGTAGTTAAACTTTTCTCTAGTTCTCTATTTGCCCTGTCTAGTTTTTGGTAGATTTTTGAAAGTTATACACAGAATCATATATAACACTTAAATATTTTATATACACATATGGGTGCGTGTGTGTGTGTGTGTGTGTGTGTGTGTGTGTGTGTGTACGGATGGATGGATGGATGGATGGATGGATGGATGGATGGATGGATGGGTGGATGGATGGATGGATGGATTAGAAATAATTGCTGCTGGGTGAGCTCCTACCTGTAATTTCAGTACTAGAGAGGCTAAAGTATGAGAATCACAGTAAGTGAGAACTACAGAATGGCCAGTTCAGCCTGGCCTAAAGTAAGACCCTACCTCAAAAACAAGACAAAGGAATAATAGAAAGTGATTGTAGACTTTTTCTTTGACAGAAAAGAGAGTGGTTTTATTTATTTAATTTATTTGTTATTATATGTAAGTGCACTTTAGCTGTCTTCAGACACAAAAGAAGAGGGCATCAGATCTCATTACAGATGGTTGTGAGCCACCATGTGTTTGCTGGGATTTGAACTCAGGACTTTTGAAAGAGCAATCAGTGCTCTTAAGTGCTGAGGCATATCTCCAGTCCCCAAGAATGGTTTTATTATTTAACAGTTGCTTATTATTCCATATCTGTTTGTAGAAACTGTCTTTTTATCATTATCATTACTGTTATTATTTTAATATGTATGGTACTTTGCATATTTGCCTAAGCATCATTTGCATGTTTGGTGCCACCAGAAGAGGGTATCAGATCCTCTGGAACTAAAGTGACAGGTGGTTGTGAGCTGCCATCTAAGCTTTCTGTGGGTTCTGGGGATCAAACTCAGATTGCCAGGTTTGTGTGGCAAGCACTTTTGTCCACTGAGGCATCTTGCTGTCTTTAGGAAGTTTTTTTGATTGTTTCCTCCCTTCTGTATTTGTGTTGGTTTAAATGGAAAACAAAATCACAATGCTTACAGAGCACATGAAATCCACTGGTAGTTGGAACCAGTACCCAGCTAGGGGAAGAGGCAAGTGGCATCTAGGTGCAGTGGTGTCAACTCCTAACACTGGCTCCCCAAATGTTCCTTTCACTTGTGTTGCTTATCTTTGCTAGGTTTCTTTGTGTTTTCTCTTTCTTCAGTTGGTGAAGAGAGCTTTTCATGTTAGGAGAGGGGTACGAAGATGGCACAGTGCTGGAAATGCAACCCAGTCCTCCATGCATAGTGGTTATTTGCTGTACCACTGAACAATAACCCCAGCTGCAGCGTGGTTTTAGATTCAAATTAAAGATTTTTTATTATTTTATTTTTTTAAACTCTGTATATATGTGTGGATTTGTGAATGCAAGTTCAGATGTCCTAGGAGGCCAGAAATACAGGATTCCCCTGGAACTGGAATTACAGGCAGGTATGAGCTACCCAGTATGGGTGCTAGGAAATGAGGTCAGGTCCTCTACAAAAGCACTTTACCCTCTTAAATGCTGAGCCATCTTAACAGCCCAAGAATCTTTTTCTTTAAAAACAAAACAAACATATTCATATGACCTGAACTCAGAATAAAGATAGAGAAACTCCCTGGTAATCTATGTTATGGGAGTTTTTAATCCTTTAGAAGCAGAGTACCTGTCAGTGCATGAAAGACTTCAAGGTTTTTCATTTTATTTGAGTTCTATATGGTAAGTCTTAAGGAATTCTTTCTTTCCATCATATATTGGAATGTTCATTTGAGTTGTCAGAGCCTTTTGTTTCTCCAGCTGTAATTTTCTTAACAGAGTGTTTTTCTGGATAGAAATTTCCTATTTGGAGTATGTGGATAGTAATTAGCTTTTCTTTCCATTCTGTGTAAGAAAACACTCCAGAGAGTAAGAAATTGGTAAAGTGAATAGTGATCTGCTTATGATAGTGCTAATGTGTAGTTACAGTAGTCATGAAGTGAGAATAATGTTTTTCAAAAGGTTTAAATACGTTCAGGGAATGATCAAAAACTTAAATGCTTGCCAGGTTCTGGTTGCTATGGCAACTAAAACTGAAAGTAGAATGTAATATTTGGTGGGATTATTCCAGGCAGCAGTTTAGAACTGGGTTTGAGGAGCAGCTGTGTCTCCGAGTGATAGTGGTATCTTGAAAAAGTGGAGCCCTACTGAGGTTTGGCCAATATGAAGACAGACAGGGTGGCTGACTGATCCACAACTGCTATGTGACAGTCTTGATCCGGCCGTGAGCCTGCTGGTGGGGAAACCAGCTGCCAGCCTTGTGTTTTAATCCGAGGCGTGAGGAAGAAGCTGGCCCTCTTGAGCCAGCCTTTATGACCTACCCATGGGCCCTCTGGCTAGCACCTAGTCTCTCCTTGATGAAACTGCTCAGAAACAAGATGGAGGAGAAGACTGAAGGCGAACCAGCTGGGTATAAGGCGTGGCACGTAGGATCTCACGCTGCCACAGTAGTCAGGGCAGCCATGCAGCTAGGCCCCATCTTCTAAAAGCATCATTTTAACTGTTCAGATGCTGCTGCGGCCTCCACCATGGTATCGGCTTCCGCCCCCTCCGTTTACAGTGTGCAAGCGCTCTCTCTCTTGGCAGAGGTTCTGGCTTCTCTCCTGGACATGGTTTATCGCAGTGATGAGAAGGAGAAGGCGGTGCCACTGATCTCCCGCTTGCTTTACTACGTGTTTCCTTACCTGCGCAATCACAGTGGGTACAACGCTCCCAGCTTCCGTGCCAGCGCCCAGCTTCTGAGCTCCCTCAGTGGCTACGCCTACACCAAGCAGGCCTGGAAGAAGGAAGTGCTGGAGCTGTTCTTGGACCCAGCTTTCTTTCAAATGGATACTTCTTGTGTTCACTGGAAGTCCATCATTGACCATCTTCTGACTCAAGAAAAAACAGTGTTTAAGGATTTAATGAACATGCAGAGCAGTTCCTTAAAGCTCTTCTCCAGCTTGGAGCAGAAGGCCATGCTGCTGAAGCGGCAGGCTTTTGCTGTCTTAAGTGGTGAGCTTTACCAGTACCACCTCTACCTTCCCCTGATACAAGAGCGCCTGACAGACAACCTCAGAGTCGGACAGACGTTGATAGTTGCTGGTCAGATGTTTCTTTTTTTCAGAGTTCTGCTGCTAAGAATCTCTCCCCAGCACCTGACCTCGCTGGGGCCCATCATGGTCTCTGAACTGATCCAGACATTCATACAACTTGAGGAAGATCTGAAAGAGGAAGATGAATCGAGAAACAGCAACAAAATAAACAGACTAAAAGTCCCAGTTGCTGATGGGAATAGGCCTTCAGGCAGGGCCGTGTCCACCAGTGATCTCATCATGTACCTCTCCGCTTGCAAGTTCCTGGACACAGCGCTCTCCTTCCCACCCGACAAGATACCCTTGTTTCAGATTTACAGATGGGCATTTGTTCCAGAAGTGGACACTGAGCACCCTGCCTTCTTCACCTTCTCCCCATCCCTGACAAGGACAGCGGTGTTTTGTAAAGAGGAGGGGCTGGGGCTTGAGTCGGCCCTGCACAGTCAGGAAGCACAGTCCAAGACTTTCTGCTCGGCAGCCACACACGCCTCCCTTAAATGCCTTGGAATAGATTTCAGTCCCAGTTTGTATTTCTTCCTTAGTTTGTGTAATGGAAATAAAATTAATATAGAATCTAAAAAAGAAAAAGTGGAAACCTCTGCATCCCTAGCTTTATCACTCTAAAGAAGTAAATACATAATGCTGAAACAAACAAACCTTGAAGTAGGGTGGGGCTATGAATACCTACCAAAGTGAACATAATTACAGAAATTAAAAAGATATACTCCTAATGCTTATAAAGGTAGGAAGTATCTGTACTACTTTCACTATAGGCTTGTCTTTGTGATGCCTTTGTTGAGAGAGAGAGAGAGAGAGAGAAACGCTGAGAAATGACATTTGTTCCAGTTGTCCCTTCTCTCCCTTTTCTCTACCCTCTTTCTTCTTTCCTTCCTTCCTTCCTTCCTTTCTTTTCTTTTTTCTTTTCAAGACAGGGTTTCTCTGTGTAGCCCTGGCTGTCCTGGAACTCACTCTGTAGACCAAGCTGGCCTTAAACTCAGAGATCTGCCTGCTTCTACTTCCCCGTGCTGGGATTTTAAACATGGGAGCCACCACCACCCGGCTCTTCTTTTTAATATTCTCCCAGAGACCAGTTCTGCAAATTAGTAGTCACTACAGAGGTAACACATCTGTGCATGCTTGTACTCCATGTTCTCATTTCATGTGGCTTACCACTTTGTAGAGTCAAGTATGCATTTGGCATAGACAGGCACTGCATTGGGTATCTTGGGTTCATGGTCTAGAAAAGCATTGACATAGAAATTTAATGTGAGCTGGGCATGGACAAAGATGTAATCTCAGCACCTGGGAGGCCAAGGCAGGGGAGATCACCACAAATCCGAGGCTAGCTAGAACCACACAATCAGATCAGCAGGAAAAAATGATAATAAAGAAAAAAAGAACTAATAAAGAAAATGTGAGCTTCAAATGTAATTGTGTATTCCAAATACCTTTTTTAAAGTAAAAAGAAACATTAGTGTGTTATTTGATTCAGTGTGTCAATAGTTCTGTTTTAGCATATTATCTATGTAGAACTTACCAAGACATTTTGTATCCCTTTTCATATCAAGTCCTTGGGTTCAGTGACTTTTTTATACTGGCTTGCATTTCAATTCAGATTAGACTAGAAATTCTCATTTCTAGGACTCCTTCTGTGTGGTTTTGTGGCTCATGGCTCAGGCCAAACTGTACCCAGTTTAGGCTTCTGTTCTCACAGTGGCCCACGCTGCTCCCTGGTTAATCAGTATTGGCTGTTCTGGGTCCACATCTTCGATGATCCATTATGTGCCTTCTTTTGGTTTCTCACATCCCCTCTATAGATACTGACAGCATACAAGGCATTTGGCTGTTAGCAGTTTGTCACCAACCACCTGCATTTTAGAAATTTTATCATTTCTTAAATTCTTTTTTGAGGATTGCCAGAACAAAGTACAGTAGGCTGGATGCTTAAGCACTGGATATGTGTTATCTCCCGATTAATAGAGGCTGCAAGTTCAAGCTTGGGACATTGGCAGGTTTGATTTCCTCTGAGGACTATGTTCTCTCTTGTGTGTCCTCATAAGGCATCTTTATGTGAGAACCCTGGGTTTTTTCTGTATGCTCAGATCTCAGGACACAAATCTACTGTTTTGAGCCCCAAAGTTAATATCAATGAAAAATGTTTTCTGTGTGTGTGTGTGTGGTTTTTTTTTTTTTTTTAATTTGTTCTCTTGTTAATCATTCTGTTTTGGAGAGATTCTGAGTAAATTCAAAGCTTCTGAAGAATCCAGCAATTTAAATGTCGTATTAAATAATAGAGCAGATTGGTCTGGTCTCATCAGTTATTTTTAACTCTCCAAGGTCAGATAAGACAGATCTTAGATCTTAACATTTCCAGCTGAGTACAGAGCAAGAGCTGTTTTGTTTTGTTTTGTTTTGTTTTGTTTTGTTTTGTTTTGTTTTGTTTTTCAAGACAGGGTTTCTCTGTGTGCCCCTGGCTTCCTTGGAACTCCTTCTGGAAACCAAGCTGGACTTGAACTCAGAGATCCACTGACCTCTGACTCCCAAATACTAGAATTAAAGGCATGCACCACCACCACCTAGCTTAAAATACCTTCATAAAGCTCCCTCTGCTTCAAGACAAAATGCTATGATTCTTGTTAATGTAAGAAAATCTAGGGTCGTGATTATAGATCAGTGGTAGACTATTTGCTTAGTATGTGTAATGTCTGCATTAATCTCAGTACTAAGGGGATAAAAGAAATCTAGATTGTTATCTTAAATGTTAGAAAAAAGAGAATATTGAATTAGGAGTTAGAAGGTGGTTGAATTTGAGTCCTAGTGTACTGGCCACAATTCCCAAGCAACTTTACACACATGCACACGCACACGCGCACACACGCGCGCGCACACACACACACACACACACACACACACACACACACACGACCCTAAGCATTTAAAGTAAATGAGAACCAGTGAAAGACATTGTAAAAACAGAAGAATTGGAAGTTGTGAGGAATTAAGGAACAGTGTCATACCTCAAAAGACTTGTATGAGGAGGGCTGAAGAGTAGGAATTAGTGATCATAGCTCATTCAAGTAAGTGAAGAAGGTAGATTTATAGTGTCTTAGTTAAGTTTCCATTGCTGTGAACAGACACCATGACCAAGGCAACTCTTATAAGGACAACATTTAATTGGGGCTTGCTTGCAAGCATGGTGCATGAGGAGCTGAGAGTTCTATATCTTCACCTGGAGGCTGCTAGGAGAAGACCAGCTTTCACATGGTTAGGAAGAGGGTCTCATTACCCACCCTCACAGTGACAAACTTCCTCCAACAAGGCCATACTTCTTAATAGTGCCACTCCTCGGCCAAGCATATTCAAACCACCACATATAGAAACTTGAAACTTCCAGAGTTTTGACAACTTAGCTTCGCACTGACTACACCTGCAAGGTTTAAGTTAGTCATTTAGTCTGTTTCTTCTCAGCCTCCTCCTGATAGATACCTGCTAACAGCACTGAGGGTTTAAAGAGGGGTTCGTGTCACAACAGTACATTCCTTTAAAACATCAGAAAAAGAATGAACTTACAGCATCAGTGCCTTTGCAAAATGAAATGCAAGGTCATTTAACTTATGGGGTAATTCACAGAGCCACATTTAACTTGATTCCATGAGTCATTAATTTCCTATCTCTATTAACAGCAATAATAATCAGATGATGCATTTAGAGTCAAGCTCTGCATATTAAAAGAATTTGTCTTAAGCTCACTATCAAATATAATATTTAATTTTAGATTCTAAGCATTTATAGTGGTTTAAATGTTAGCTCTAGGATATATGTCATTAGGGGAAAGGTGATAGAGAAAAAATTTAACCTTGTTTTGCAAAAGAAACAGTTTTTGGTTGAATTTTTTTTTTCTGTTTATGGGGGAAAGGGTACTGCACACGAGCAGTCATTTATGAGCCGGTCAAAGGACAACTTTTGGGAGTTGGTTCTCTTCTACCATGTGGATCTTGCAGATCAAACGCAGGTCATCAGCCTTGGCAGCAGGCTCCTTTACCTGCTAATCCACCTTGCCAGCTGCAGAGTGGCTGGTCCTTTAGACTGGAATGATAAATGCCCTGAATTCCTTTGAAGAAATTAAATATTAAAAATATATAGCTAATATTTTTCATTGATCTAAATGTGAGAAATGTTTGTGTACTATCATTTACTGACAAATCTTACTTAGTGATTTTCTTAGTGATACTAGAAAGTCAGTTACTTTTATTTCAGTTATTAGTTTTATTCTGATACCCCTAAGATTGAGCCTAAAAAATTTGTCTTTAAAGCACTGTTTTATACAATAAAGAAGAGAAGTATAACTTTTATCATCATCATCATCATCCTGTATGTCTGTGCAACATATATGTGGATATACATGCCATAGAGCTCATGTGGAGATCAGAGAGCAACCTTGTGGAGTCTGTTTTTCTTCTTCCATCTTTATACAGGTTCTGGAAATTGAACTCAGGCTTAAACAGCTAACACCTTAACCACTGAGCCGGCTCACCAGCCCTCATCTTCTTTAAGCAACAAAACAAATATTACAGGAAAACAATCTAAAAAAAATTAAATATTAAATGGTGAGGCTATGAGGTTGTTTGGTTGTTTGGATTTTTTTATTTCATCTTATACTTTTTTTTAATGAGAATGAATCTTCAGAAACATTTTGAATATGTTTTTTCATTGTGTTTGTGTTGGGGGAAGGATGTTTTTTTATTTACATAGACAAGATCTTCCTACATGTAGCTTAGAATGGCCTCAAACTAAGGATTCCCTCTGCTTAGATCTTTTGCATGCTAGAATGACAGACATGTTAACACATACCTAACTCAAATGTGTTTTTTATAGCTAAGTGTCTGAAATTGAATCTTTCAGTCCTGAAATTCCTAGAATTTGTAGATTGTTCTCTATTTCAACTGCTTATAAACTATCTAGCTAGCTAGCTAGCTAGCTATTGGCAGCATTTACCCTTTTCTTACAGCATTTTGTTAAAGTTCAGCCAACTGATACAACCCAGGGCTGGCTAATAACGTTTTGCCTTCTTTGTGTAAACCCCCTAGTCTGTCACCCTGCCTGCATTCCAGATCACTGCAGGCAGTTTTGCCCTCCCACCAATGGCCTCATCCAGTCCTTAGTAATAATTACCTGCTCCTGAGGCCAATGCCAGGGACTTTCATGACAATAACCTGCACTCAACACCAGTTGTTTTGTTTGTTTGTTTGTTTGTTTTTGTTTTTTCAAAACACGATTTCTCTGTGTAGCCCTGGCTGTCCAGGAGCTCACTCTGTAGACCAGGCTGGCCTCAAACTCAGAAATCCGCCTGCCTCTGCCTCCCAAGTGCTGGGATTAAAGGCGTGTGCCATCACTGCCCAGCTCAACACCAGTTGTTAACTAGCTTTTTAAACATACTGCTACTATGTAACAAATAATTCCAAATTTTCATATCTTACTAAAATGGAGATTTATTTCTAACTCCTGAGTTACCTGTAAGCTGTCTGTAACCCTCTGAATTCATTTGGTATATCTTCTCTGTATTATAGGTTATAGTCAGTTTTAGATCAGATGCTGAAGGGAAGGTGGAATAACTTAAAATTATATGCATTGTCTTAAATAAGTTGACATGGTTAGGCCTAATATTATGCAGTAAGTAGGGAATATTCGTTTATCTAAGGCAGTTGTCACAGGTCATCAGGCTTAAGGACATGGGGTATGTATTTCTCATCTAAGAAAGGGATAGACTAGCATAACCACATACCCACTTCTAGTTATGGCTGTGTTCCCTGAAGCAGTGTTTTCAGATTGCTGTATTCATAGCTGAAGATAAATGTTGGAAATTAGCTGTAACTAAGAGAGTATATCACCTGCCAGTGAAGAAGTGATTTGTCCTGATGGGAGAGACATGTTCAGAGGACACTAAGATAAACTTTAATTTAGTATGAGATGGGGAAAATGTGTTCTGGTCTCTGGAATTATCTTTCCTTCAAAAATTAGAACTTCGTTTTTAACAGAGTAATTCTTTAAGGTAAGTACTTTTTATATGATTTATATCATCACAAGATATAATTTCTGAAAATTTAAAGTCAACACCCACTTCACTTTTCAGAGATTTGCCTCAATATGGACAGAAGCAGTGGCAGTCCTACTTCGGAAGAACTTTTGATGTTTACACCAAACTCTGGAAATTCCAGCAGCAGCATCGGTAAAGAGTTTCATAGCTAAAGGGCAGTAAAGGGGCATTGTATAATTGTATGCTAGCTATAGTTCAGACTGAACAAATTAACTGTTTTGTCTTATTCTTTATTTTTGTTTACATATTAGTGGGGGGGGCGTATGAGTTTTGTGAGTGTTACTGTGAGGTCTGCTTAGCTCCAATACAACTCATACAACAATGTCAGGTCAGTGTCAGTGTAGATGACAAAAGCTTATTGTACTCAGGCTGCTACTGATTGATCAGGGCACAGAACAGACTTGGGAACTAAACAGCAACCCGCCCACATCCCCACCCCTATTGCAGAACTTTTAATCTTCAAAACTATAAACATCTGTGTCAAGTAACAGTTATATTTTCCCACCAATCAGGATTTAGGGATAGGGGACTTACTTAGAACATGTCTCTGCAGTAAACTTCTGTTCCCATTGGTTGGGTTATTCAATTGTGACAAGACAACTTGCCTAGCATTCATGTCTCAACTTGCCAACCAGGATGTGAGTTATCCACATACATGTCTCTGCTAAGCAGGATGTAAAATTAACTTGGAAACTTAAACTTCATTTGACCTCTATTCAGAATAGAAGTTTTATTCAAAATGGCTTCAGTTTGGTTCCGGGGGGGGGGGGGGGGGGAGGTATGGGTGTGTGTTTAGGTCACAAGGTTACTGGCTGAGTCAAATCCAGATCTTGCTTCCGCTGTGTAGGTTCTAGAGACTTAGTAATCTTGTTGGCTCAGTCTTATTGCTTTTAAAATAACCTGTTTAGTACTTCCTGACCTTTTGGCTAAGATCAAGTATAAAGTATTATATCTTCATGATCCAAATAAAAACAATATTTTGGTTGTTTTTGGTTTTGTTTATTTGTTTTTGTTTTCTGTTTAAGATTTTTAATGTATTCTCTGATTTTTAATGAATGTTTTGTATGGAATAGTCTATTCCCTCTTTCACGTGGGAAGATGATCTGTGGTTTCATTCTAAAATGAATGTAGTTAATTGTCCATACTGTTTGGGGAGAAAGTGTTACATCATTTTTGGGTTTTGGTTTTTTGAGACAGGGATCTCTGTGTAGCCCTGGCTATTCTGGAACTCACTCTGTAGACCAGGCTTGCCTTGAACTCAAAGAGATCCAACTGCCTCTGCTTCCCAAATGCTAGAATTAAAGGCATGTGCCACCATGCATGGTTTCAGTGGGCACTTAATAAATAATTTTTAGCTGGGTGTGGTGGTACACATTTATAATTCTAGTGCTTAGGAGGTAGAAATAGGATCAAGAGTTCATGATTTTCTCACTTGTCATTCAAGTGTGAGACTGTGATCCCATCTAATGTTGTAATGAGAATTGAAGCAAAGACAGAAGAATCCCTGGCTAACCTGCATGCATGGTAATGACCAAGAATGTGAGAAGCAATAACTGACACCCAGGGCTATCATCTGACTGCCATACTTGAGCTGTGGCATACATATGTGCACTCACATAATCACATGCTCATGCATACTCTTATACACAGATTATATACATATATGTGTGTGTGTGTGTGTGTGTGTGTGTGTGTGTGTGATATGTGTATATATGTGTCATACACACCTGATGACAAGATGACAAGACACAATCAGTCAAGAGAAACATTTTTTTAATGTAGTTGAATGGTTATAATGAAATCTTATAATTCATAATCTTTGCTAATGAGATGATATTTCATCATTGAATTTATAGATTTGGTTCTTTTTCAAATTTACATTTTGTTATTTCTATTTTTTTGTCTCCTATGTAAACAGACAAGTCTTGGATAATCGATATGGCTTGAAGAGGTGGCAAATAGGGGAGATTGCTTCCAAGATCGGGCAGCTGTATTACCACTATTAGTAAGTGAATTACATATGGAGAAGAAGAAAGTGTTTCTTTGATTAAAACAGAAAATGTTGGAGGGAAGACAGTGAACTATAGATGGAATTTTGTGTAGGCTAAATGGATCATGAAATGGCATTATATAATTTAAGCAGTATTCTTTTTTTTTTTTTTCTTTTTTTTTTGGTTTTTTGAGACAGGGTTTCTCTGTGTAGCCCTGGCTATCCTGGAAGTCACTCTGTAGACCAGGCTAGCCTCGAACTCAGAAATCCACCTGCCTCTGCCTCCCAAGTGCTGGGATTAAAGGCGTGCGCCACCACTGCCCAGCTAGCAGTATTCTTAATGTCAGCTGTTCTCTTCTAACTTCATTTGATCAGACCTGAGGAGTTTGATTTTGCTTTTTAAAAGCAATAAATACTAAATAGATTTACCATTCTTAGTACTTCTCAGATCTTGATGGTGTATAGAGACATATAGCATATTTGATGTTCATAGTATTCTTTACATATTCATCTTAGTTGGCTATGTTTGAGAAGTTAAGTGAGGTAAATTGACAGTTTGTTTGCACCCTTAAAATAGTAACATCTGGGGCTGAAGAGGTGGCTCAGCAGTTAAGAGCACTGGCTGCCCCTTCTGAGGTCCTGAGTTCAATTCCCAACAACCACATAGTGGCTCACAACCTTCTGTAATGGGATCTAGTGCCCTCTTCTGGTGTGTCTGATGATAGCAACATTGTACTCATATACATAAAATAAATAAATCTTTTTTAAAAAAAAGTTAACATCTGTATAGTCCCACCTTTCAGTGGAGAAAGTAGATATCTCCTTTTACAAAGCTAAATCTCAACACAAAGTAACATCAATAACAAAAACTTTAGCCTTTTGTAATTTAAAAGGTACGAAAAGAAAAACCCGCAAAGCCCTTGATTGTTGAACACACCTTTGATCCCAACACTCAGAAGGCAGAACTAGGGGAAATCTCTGTGAGTTCAAGGCCAGCCTGGTCTACATACAGAGAAGTTCAGGACAGTCAGGGCTACACAGAGACGTCCTGTCTTGAAAAAACAAAGGAAGCCAAACAAAATCCCTCTTTTTGCTAGAAGAGTATCTTAAAAACCCTTTGTTACAGTGCTTTTTGGAGTACTCATCCCTAGAGAAGACATGCATACCATCCCTCCCAAGCTCAGAGAACAGTAATTATGGAAGTGCAGATAGAGGGAAGGGCTGAGGAGTACCAATCATTGTAATCATGAGTCCTCAGCAACTACAGATGTCTGCATTGGGTCTCCACTAAAAAGGGATCATTAACAGCCAGGCCTTGATGGAAGAGGAGTCAGGGAGCTCTACTGATAGATTCAGAGAAAGGTTGTATTTCTGTAGTTGTGTACCCACTGTTGACCTCTCTAGGCTCCATAGATAGTCCCAATCCAGTGGTTGCATAAATGGCTCTGGTTAAACTAAATGAAACATAGAACAAAACCATGTCATGAATCTGGGAAAGAAACAAGAAGAAACAAGACTTGATAGGAATGGAAAGATGAGAGAGAGTAGAGAGTAACCAGAAGGGTGGATGGGTGGGTGTGTATAAAATTTGTCATGACACTAAATAAACTCTTTTAAAGTAAATTATTTTTTAAAAGTCTCTTATTAAACTAGAGGTGTTAAACAGACACCATAGCTTATTTGCATCCCTCAAAGAGTAGTATAGTTTAGTAAAGAGGGGAAAAAAAATAAAGAAATGGACCAAAGATCAAATGACAGTGGGTTAGTCGAGTCCTGGGAGCAGTTATATTGGAGTAGAATGCTGTCACTTGTAAAATGAGAGTGATGTGTACTTTGGTTGGAACAGCAGGGAAGGACTGTATTGCTGCTGTTGTTACCAGACAATTCAAAGGTAGCGTGGTCCATACCTTGCTGACTTACCTTGCTGACTCAGAGTTAAGGCAGTCATTCCCATCCCCCTGTGCAGAGTAGGGCAGTCCAGAACAAGTGTCTTTCATGAGCATTACACCCAGTTTGTGTCATACTTAAAAAATTTTTTTCTTATAGTTTACGAACTTCTGAGACCAGTTATCTGAATGAGGCTTTCTCCTTCTACTCTGCAATCAGACAGAGATCATACTACTCTCAAGTCAATAAAGAGGACAGGTACGTGTCAGCTTTTTTTTTTTTTTTTCCAGAAAGATGACAAGACATTCAGCATTTTAGTTCATGTAGAAATGGTGCAAAAAACATAAATTTCCTTTTATTACTGTGTGTGTGTGTGTGTGTGTGTGTGTGTGTGTGTGTCCATGCTCTCATGTACAGATGTCACTGTGTTCATGAAAAGGTCAGAAGACAACTTTTAAGAGTCATCCTCTACTTGAGCCACATAGGATCTGAGAATCCTACTCAGGCCATCAGGCAAGTGCCTTTATCCACTGAGGGTTATTTCTTTATGATAGATATAGGTTACACAGGTTTCACAGGGAAGAAAGAAAGGACTCTAAAGCTAGGCTTCACTAATGTCTTTGTCATCTCGAGACCATGTAGTTGTCAGAGAAAACACTACTAGCATTCTTTGAATTTTCTATTTTAAGTTTACTACTAGCTGGGCAGTGGTGGCATATGCCTTTAATCCCAGCACTTGGGAGGCAGAGGCAGGCGGATTTCTGAGTTTGAGGACAGCCTGGTCTCACAGAGTTCCAGGACAGTCAAGACTACACAGAGAAACCCTGTCTGGGGGGTGGGGGGTGGGGGGGAGGAGAGTTTACTACTATAAGATATAGTGGCAAACACCCTTAGTTCCAATACTTCAGAGACAGGTGGAGCTCTGTGTTGGATGTTGGCTAGGGCTAAAGAATGATACTGTCTCAAAAAAGTCCAAAAAGACAAAAGCACAATGCTGCTTGGTCACCGTGCCCAACTGAGCACCACTGTTTGCTTCATGGAGTCTGGTGGGATTCAGGGGTTCCCAGTAGATGTCGTATACGTGAGACCTCGACAAAGGCTTGGGAAAGAGGGAATCATATTTTTAATAATACAGCATAATGGCTCCTGCCTTCAAAATGGCGTCAGGCAGGTTCTCCCTTGACTTAAGTGTTCCTGTCAAATCTTTGATAGGGTGCCTTAATAATGTCATCTAGTGACAATGATTTTAGAATTGTTTATCTGATGGGTGGTCAAATTATTAACACATTGGAGAGTGCAGGGCCAGATTATGATAACCAGTAAAAACAATATTAAAGGGCCAATGATGGGGAAGGGGAGGACCATCCTAGCCATACTGGACAGTCAAAAATTGTTGGAGAGATTTTGTTTATTTCTCTATGTAGATCATGAATTTGGTTGTCAATGGTATGAAAGAAACCAGAGATATTAAATAGCACATTCCAGTAAATTGTTGACAGCCAAGATTATGTTTGAATAACAGATAGTCTATAGTAGCTCTGTTTTGTAGAAGTTATTCTCAGTTCTTCCATTTCTCAATTAATTTCAGCTAATGTTTTTCTATAATAGTAGTAGTTTTTTAAAAAATTAGAGTAGTTTAGAAATCTCTCTTTGTAGTCCAACAAGTCCTGGGACAGGTAACAGAAAGGCCATGGTGAGAGCAACTAGAGGGATCTAATAGATGTAAGGGATCATGTCAGTTCTCAGGAAGAGCTCTTGCAATTCTATTAACTGCTGAGTAAAATAGGTATAACTCATCCTATCCCATATAAACCCTTTTACCCTGCAGGGAGTGCAGAATAGGCATTATTTTCCTAGACAGAATGTCTAGGAAATAATTTACCAAAGGGGAGGGTGTGATGAGTGGACTTACAAGAAGAAGGGACATTAGTGTAGTTAAAACATGGACAGTGGGGAAAAGGATATTAGCACCAGGAAAATCAGCCATTGCTTTTAAAACATTAATGGGTGTTCCATTTCATCCCTCATTTTCATTGTATAATCTTCATATGAAAACCTCTATTCCCTACAGATTGCCTTTTAAGAGACTGGGAATAGAGGGATTTCTTCTTACATAGGAGTAGTCTCGTTGCCTTTTTAGTGCTAGGTGAGCCAGAATTATACTCCGTATTACCGTATTATTAGATACAGTTACTCTGGGGATATTAAGTTCAATTGAAGTGATTAATGAATCTTCCTTTCTTCTTATTTTAGCACATCTGTAATTTTCATTATCAGAACCTTTAAAAGAATATTTGATTATGCTGAAGTCTGTAATATTATGTTGGGCTTGGTCAGTTAGATTAGTCCATCTCAAATATTCTCCATTATCTAGCTAAAGATCATTTGTTCCCTTTTTTGTTGTCCTAACCATGGACCCTGGTGGATGGATAAAAGCAACCTTTTGCATGGCAAGACAATATCAGGGTGTTTCCTGTGATAGGGGTGCCTTTTATTTCCCCTGTCATGATACATACATTTAACTTCTGTTTGCATGGGTTGAAAACAAAACAATAAAACTGTTAGCCATAGGATAGTTATGATGGGGTTTCCAACAGCAAGAATAGTATTTAAAGTTACAATACATAGTCAAACCTTAGAAAGTTTGTTTTTTAGCAGTCCTTTTCCAGCCACTTTTCACCTTTCAGAGTTGGGCTCCTCTTCTGTGGGTTCCTTGGGTACATTCTTTAGGTGCAAGTGATAAACCCAGGCAGGAATACTAGTAAGGTTAATAGCAGTAGGTATCCAGAGAATCATGATGTAAGGTCCTGTCCATCTAGGTTCATGCAGATCAATTTTGAAGTAGCAGATTGATACAGCCTCTACAGGCTGGAATGGGTGATCTGGAGTACAGTACCCAATGGGTGAGCAAGCTAAACTTCAGGGAAAATCTTGTCCAAGGTTTTGTTTTGTTTTGTTTAGATTTTATTTATTATTATATGTAAGTACACTATAGCTGCCTGAAGAAACACCAGTAGAGGGCATCAAATCCAATTACAGATGGTTGTGAGCCACCATGTGGTTGCTGGGATTTGAACTCAGGACCTTTGAAAGAACAGTCAGTGCTGTTAACTGCTGAGCCATCTCTCCATCCCTTGTCCAAGGTTAATTGCAATCCTTTTAAAGACTCTTGAGATTGGAGTAGGGCAATCTGATAACAATTTAGCATGTACCCAAGGAATCATGGGAAGTGATCACCCATAAACTATCTCATATAGAGTGAACTTTTCTCATTAAGGGGTACATGGGAAACTGAGAAGAGTGTAAGGTAAGAGGTCCACCAGTACCAGTACTGGTAGGTAACCCAGTTACCATCAGTCTCAAGAGTATATTTAGTTAAAAATCTCATTTAGGCTGGGCAGTGGTGGTGTATGCCTTTAATCCCAGCACTTGGGAGGCAGAGGCAGGCGGATTTCTGAGTTTGAGGCCAGCCTGGTCTACAGAGTGAGTTCCAGGACAGTCAGGGCTACACAGAGAAACTCTGTCTCAAAAAAGAAAAAAAAAAAAAAAAAATCTCCTTTAAAGTTCTATTTATCCTCTCTACCTTTGCTGAGCTCTGAGGATCATATATACAATGAAGTTTCCAATTTATGTTAAGAGCCTGGTAGAGCAATTGAGATAACTTGGCCTATGAGGGCTGGGCCATTATTGGACCCCAGAGAAATGGGGGGGGGGGGGGTTAAGTCTGGGAGTAAATTCTGCTCTTAATTTCCTAGCTACTTGGACCATTTCTACTTGGAATGGAAAAACCTCTACCCAGCCTGTGTTGGTACCCCAGACCAGCAAATATTTATAGCCATACAGTCCTGGCTTGACTTCAGCGAAGTCCAATTCCAAAATTCACTGTGATCTTGTACCTTGACTCCATTGATCTTGGGGAAGCATGTTCTTTGCATTTACCTAGGCACAGGGCAGGTAGTGATCTGAAGTGCTCTGAAGTTTTTCTCACTGTCAGGTATCCATACATAAGGGGAGATAAGTTCTGAGATCTTCTTAGGTGGTGAGTGCATGGAGCTATACAAGGCAAGTTAACCAGTTTTGGCCTAGTACCTTTGGCATGCAGATTCTTCTGTCAGACAAGATCCACTATCTATTGCAGGTCTCCTAAACCCCCAAGTCAGAATATGACTTGATCTCTTCTGGTTCAGACTTAGGAACATCTTCTCTGAGGTAGAGTGGGGTCTCTGGGACAGCAGATAGTTCCAGGATGGTCTGGGGTTTAGGTTCCCTGAGAGCAGCCTCTTTGGTGACTTGACCTACATGATTGTTACCTAGAGTTTGGTAGCTTTTGTCTTTTTGATATTACAGACAATTCAGTTGGTAGCCAGATGGCTTCTAGCAACTGGACAATTTCATATTTATTTTTAGTGGTTGTTTTCTCCCAGGTAATTAAGCCCCTCTTTTTATATATCCGTCCATGAACATGAGCCAAAGCAACGGCATCTTGGCTGTCTGTGTAGTGTTCACCCTTTTTTCCTTTAGCCCATCTTAAAGCCTGTGTCAGTGCAATTATTTCTGCTCTCTGGGCAGATATGCCCCTGAGCAAGGCTTGTACCCAAATGACCTCCCTCTGGCCTGGACCACAACTACCCCTGCATATCTAGTTCTTTCTTGAATGAAGCTACTGCTATCTGTGAAGAGTTCCACATCTCTGGTGGTGAAAGGACATATGTCAGATCAGGTTACATACCTTGAATAATGTCTAGCATTTCCAGGCAGTCATGGATGGTCTTCTCAGGGTTGTCATCTGGCAGCAGGGTGGTAGTTGTAAAAGCTAATGATTTACCAAAGGTCAGTCTGTCCTTATCTAAAAGAAGGGCTTGGTACTAAGACAGATGGGCATATGACATCAACTAGCTAGTGGCATCCCTCAGCAAAATTTTCATAGAATGTAAAGCAATTACAGTTAGAGTCTGCCCAAATGTGAGCTTTTCAGCTTCTTTTACAGGAATTGCTTAATGGCTCTTAAATAAGGGAGCCATCCAGAGACTACAGGATCCAGTCTCTTTGAGATGTAAGCTGTGGTGGTCTGAATAGGTATGGCCCTGGTAGACTCGTGAGTTTGAATGTGCTTAGCCTATAGGGCCACTATTAAGAAGTGTGGTCTTGTTGGGCAGTGGTGGTGCACACCTTTAGTCCCAGTGGTTGGGAGGCAGAGGCAGGTGGATTTCTGAGTTCAGGGCTAGCCTGGTCTTCAGAGTGAGTTCCAGGACAGCCAGGGCTATACAGAAAAACCCTGTCTCAAACCCCCTATCCCCCCAAAAAGAAGTGTGGTCTTATTGGAGTATGTGTGGCATGTTGGAGGAAATGTGTTACTGTGGAGGTGGGCTTTGAGGTCTCATATGCTCAAGCTAGGCATAGTGTGGCAAGCTCCTGCTGCTGCCTATGGATCAAGATTAGAACTCTCCTTCACCAGCACCATATCTGTCTGAACATTGTCATGCGTCCTGCCATGATCATAATGGACTAAACCTCTGAACCTGTAAGCCAGCCTCTATTGAATGGCTTTTTGGTTTTTTGGTTTTGTTTTGTTTTGTTTTGTTTTTTTAATAAGAGTTGCCGTGGTCATGGTATCCCTTCACAGTGATAAAACCCTGAATAAGAAAATTACAGACCTTTTCCAGGAACCCAGAGTCTAAGTCAGGACTCCCATG
>JADRCD010212663.1:0-19542 GCA_019843815.1 Montemys delectorum
GAGGCAGATGGGCCCCTCTCCTACCATGGGGCCTGGCTGTGGGGCCTCCCTCCAGATTGGGTCAGTACCCTCCTTCTCCAAGCAGGCTAGGAGAGACAAGAGGGGATACTCCAGGCACCCCCAGTCAGCACAGCTCTTTCTTCAGGACAAGCTGCGGTGGCTTGCTATTATCTCTACTTTATGTAGGTATGGGCCACACCTGCCTATCCCTGGGCTGAGGACAAGACAGTGGGAGAGGCGAGGCACCGAGCCAGTTGCAGCCACCCACCTAGCAGGGCAGATTCCTTTGTATGCTGTTCATTAGCTGAGCCCTCTAAGTCCCCATTCCAGGGCTAACAGTGACACCTGCAGTTTAACCAGCCACATGTCACACTGCAGGACAGTAGCCCAGGGGGTGATGGAGAAGTCTCGGGGCCATCCCTGGAGACAGGTGGAACCTTCTTGCCATTTAGCCCCAGGGATCTGGGAAGAGGACTCCGGTCTTGCTGCAGGAGCCAGAGAAGCAGTCACTAGGGCCCTGGCTGTCTCCAGGGTCTTCAAAGGCACCGAACCATACCTGTTGCAGCCACCAAGCTGGGGTTAACATAATTTGAAGAGCAGAAACCAGACTGCTAGTTACCATGGCAGCTGCCTGGGACAATCATCCATTGACAGTCTCTCCTTCATGGTCCCCTCTCACTCAGCAAACTGAGACCACCAAATCAGACTGCCCAGAGGACTGAAGACCACAGAGGGCAAACAGTGTGGCCGCCCTAGCCTCTGACCATAGAATAGGGTACAAGTGGATCACTCAGCTCTTGACCAGGTGTCTACCTTCCCTGCAAAGGCCATCATAGGGGACTGCACAGGGCTTCTCTACAGATCGTCTCCTTGACATATCCCTTGGCTTTGCCTGTACACGCACATGCACACACCTCACACCCCAGAAGGTAGCAGGTCAGAGATGAATTACTTTCACCTCTCTGAACTCCCACAGCTCCTAAGGTGTGGCTTCTGCAGCTCTGGCTCCATTTCTCCTCTCTCTGTACACTGCCTGCAAGTCTGAGAGCCAGAAAAATACAAGAAAATGAAGTGAGTCAAAGATTTCTTTATAACTTTTCTCAATATTCCGCTGATTGCCAGCTCGGTAGCAGATGTGCTATGCTTAATGATGCATAGACAAGCAGCGGCCCCTAATCCCTAAATGAACTTCGTATCACTAAATATATAAAGGGGAAGCTATACAAACTCAATTTAGCTCTCTGCTCTTCTAGCTTTCCTATCGAGGAAAGAAGATGGGTGTCTAGGAGACCCAGGGACGACAGAGAAGATGGAGGAGGCCATAGGCTAGCCCACCACAGTACCCAACTCCCATACTAAGAAGTACTCTACCCTACATCTCCACCACAGCACGAAAAGGAATGGTTCCTATGCCCTCACTGGCCACAGATGCTCAAGTTCACGTCAGCTCTTTCCTGGTCTCCCCTCAAGAGCCCCAGTGACCCCCTCCACTGCCCTTTCCTCCTAATCTCAGCTTCTGCACACCTGAACAGGGTTCGGCAAGGCTTGAAAACTGATACTTATAACTATAATATTATAATTATAATATAATATAATATAATATGCCAAAGGGTTTGCATTGGTCCTGGGCATTCCCTGTGGGCCGTGTGTTGGATCACAGCCAGAGAGGCTTGGGTCCAAGTGGACAGATGTGAGGTCCAAGTGCTGATAAATACCAGAGGGGACTCCTCTCCATCACCTGTCCAGGTGAGAGGGCAGAAGGAAAAGCAAGCCCAATGGCTCAGGTCAGGGGCCAGGGAGGAGCTGGGAGGCAAGCTGATGGTGGCCTTGGAAGGAGCTGACCTTCTCCGCCCAGCAAGCGAAGGCCATCATCATCTGAGAGCTCCTGTAGCCATGCTGACATGGTGACCAGGAAAATTGGGTTTGGGTTCAACATTCAGAGACACCCCTCCCTGCCAGGAGCCAATCCAGGGCCTGACCAACTCATTTTAAATAGCTGTGTAGCCCAGGTGGCCTGCTAATCTCATCGGAAACTCAAGGAAGCAGTAAGAGGCATGATGGGAAAGCGTGTGCACATCCTCTACCCACTGGAGCCAAGGGCCAGCTTATGCATATGCAATGTGAGCCCACTCAGAAGGCTTTTCCATTAGCAGAGTGGAGAAGCCGTGGCCAGGCTGGGAGAATCTGCATTTCACCTTACGCTGCACACAGCTGGGTTCAGATTGGCACCAGTGCTAATATGCAAATGAGGCTGTATCTGTATTCATCAGGACTTCCCAAGAAGCCAGGAGGGACTAGGGTCCTTCTCTAACCAGAAAAAACAGGAATAGGTCATTCTAGGGGGGAGTTAGCTGGTAAGCCCTAGAGGTGGGACAGGGGTCATTGCTGTGGGGGTGGGGAAACACTAGGCGTTCCTAGAATGGTCTCCTAGGGAAAAGAATTACCATAGGACCCAGTGGCTGGGTCAGAATTCCTCCAAGAACCCTGGCCTAAGGGCCTCATTGATGAGAAAACTGAGGCTCAGAGAGAAAAGCCACTCACTACCTCTAACTTGTTTGTTCCTATGTGAATACAGGTTGTCTAACTTTACTCATGTAGGTCAAGACCCAGGAGAGCCTTAAAGGTCCCTCTCTCACACAGAGGCCAATCACGTTAGCTAAGTAAGCATAAGGCCAGGCCTACCTGCAGTGTGCACAATACTATCAAGGAAACCTGAAAACCAATGTTCACACACGTACGATGTCTGGTTGGTACTCAATATGCTCCTCCAGTTGTGTTGGAAGCAAAGGCCAGGGCTGTACGTGTGACACAGTGCCAGACTTGGGCATAGAAGCCAGGTCAGCTCTGTTCCAGAATGCCTGTCCAACTTGTGGCTCCTGCCTTCTAGCTCTGGGCACTGCTCTTGGATCTCTCCTCCAGCTTTTCCTAGAGAACCTGGCGCAATCTGCTTGCTGTTCTATATAGCTGGACACTCCCCAGTGGTTCAAGGTGAGCCGCTCTTTCAGCTGGAAAGGGGCAGACTGGAGCAGCTCCTCCATCTGGGATTTTGTTGCCAACACGCACATTGGGCTACAAACACCCACCTGTTAACTTCTGCTTTGGGGAGATCCAATGTGCCTGATCTCCAAGGGCATCTACACTTTTTTTTTTTTTTTTTGGCTTTTTGAGACACGGTTTCTCTGTGTAGCCCTGGCTGTCCTGGAACTCACTCTGTAGACCAGGCTGGCCTCGAACTCAGAAATCCGCCTGCCTCTGCCTCCCAAGTGCTGGGATCAAAGGCGCGCGCCACCACTGCTCGGCTGCATCTACACTCGTACACACATAATTAAAAATAAATCTTAACAAGAAGTCAGCAAGGAAGAAGCCCACATGGCTCAGTGTGTAAAGGCACTTGCCATGCTTGGACGACCTGAGTGTGGTCCCCAGAACCCATGGTGTGAGTAGAAAACGGACTCCTGAAGTCGTCCCCCGACCTCTAAATGTAGTACAGCCCACACACCCACCCCCAATTATAACAAATTAAGCCAGTTAATGGTTCAGGAATAGTGATGCACATCTTTAGTGCTAGTCCTGAGAGGCAAAGGTAGGCAGATCTCTGGAAGTTTAAGGCCATCCTGGTCTATACTGCAAATTCTAGGACAGCCAAGCTTCATAGTGAAAAAATGTTGAAAAAAAAAAGGAAAGGCAAAAGGAAAGAAGGAAGGAAGGAAGGAAGGAAGGAAGGAAGGAAGGAAGGAAGGAAGGAAGGGAGGGAGGGAGGGAGGGAGGGAGGAAGGAAGGAAGGAAGCAAGCAAGTAAGCAAAGACCTGGGGTGACAGAGTGTGAGACATGTGTGCAGGACAGTGGCTGTGAGCCGTCAAAATAGGAACCCAAGCTCAGACAGCCATCCTGTCCTAGTACTCAGGAAAGCTCAGAGCCCCAGTCCACCCAAAGAAAGCAACCTTGGTGGACATGTTACGGGATCACCTACACCCAGCCTAGACTCTTAGCCCATTCCTGCTTGGTTCTGAGATTCGGAGCTGGATTGCAGAGGGGAGAGACTCCTTGATAGCCTAGCTCCTAACGGGTTAGCTTTAGACTGCAGCCTGGAGCCCGCCTGTCTGCCTGGCATCCTTCCTTAGTCTTCCCTTTGTCCTCTAGGGCAGGAACTCTTTAGAGGATCATGGACGTTACTCTAAAGCCAGTCTGCTCCCTGGAAGGATAAACTGTTGACACCAAATTTAGTATTGATGCTCTAAGCAACCAGCTAAGGAGGTGTTTAGGGCAGTGATAACATAATGGGATTTGATCAAATATGAATTATAGGCCAACAAGTTTGTTGAAACCCAGAAGCCACTTTCTAGGGCCAGCTTGTGCTATGCTTCTTTTGGCCACGATTGCAAACCTGCTTTTCTCAGTCAGAACCTGCCCTCGCCAGGGAGGTAACAGACTAGGAGACCATGAGGAAGTGATTACTAATGTAAGGGGTCCACCCTTCAACTCTGTAGGAACCTTCCAGCTGCCAGGCTCCACCAGCTGGGTTTCCTGTCGTGGTCTGTTCAGTAAGCAGCAACAAGAACCTTCAGGTCAGAACCTTTTCCTAGGGGCTTAGACTGGGACCACAGCAGGTGGTTTCTGCTTTCAGGACTCTTTGGTACTCCAACTTCAAGACACAGGAACTGGGTCTTCAGGACTTGGTTTTTTGAGACAGGCTTTCTCTGTGTAGGCCTGGCTGTCCTGGAACTCACTCTGTAGACCAGGCTGGCCTGGAACTCAGAATCCGCCTGCCTCTGCCTCCCAAGTGCTGGGATTAAAGGCGTGCGCCACTGCTGCCCAGCTCAGAGCTTGTTTGAGAAGAGTCATAGGTTTGAATCCTAGCTCCAATAGTTCCCAGGTGATGCCCTTAGGTAAAACTGTTGGCTTTCTCTGAGTCCTTAAACTCCATGTAGTGACCCAATCCCCACTGGGTTGTTTTGAGACATGAAAGGAAATGTTGCAGAGAGCTGGAACTGGTGCCCTGCTCTGTCCCCATTAGCAACTGGCTCAGGTAGAAGGTACAGATCTTGGAAAGTATTCTCCCCATACCCCTTTCTTCCTATCTACAATGGGATCTGTTTCAAAGGTTGATTGGGAGAATATGGAGATCATCCATGTAACACACCAGCATGTCTAGGGTATGAAGTTCTAGACACTGGCACATTCCCTGGTACACAGGAAGCTTTTTTTTTTTTTAAATTAACTTGTTTATTTTATGTATGAGTATACAGTCACTATCTTCAGACATACCAGAAGAGGGCATTGGATCCCATTACAGATGGTGTGAGCCGCCATGTGGTTGCTGGGAATTGAACTCAGGATCTCTGGAAGAGCAATCAGTGCTCTTGACCACTGAGCCATCTCTCCAGCTCAGGAAGTTCTTTATGACAGAACTTAGTCCAGTCACCAAGTGGTTCCTACAGACACACAAGTCCCCAGGAATGAATGGCTCCCCTCCACAGAGAGTACCAAAACTCAGCCAGGACGCTTTGAGAGCAGAGAGGACATAACCCAGCCTGAGATACCTCAGCCATCTCAGAAGAGACAATAGTCTATTAGGTGAAGCCTGAAGGTCAGTGCTGGGCAGAGGAGCTGGGACAAAAGCTTCTGCATACCCAGAGGGAGCAGCCATGGAGTGGAGCAGGCCACACGTGGTCTGGGGTCCTCAGCCTACACTCTCCACTCGTGCCAGGCACCTGAGCTTGGACCTGAATGGGTAAACACAGCAGCAGAAGCCAGTCCCTGCTAACATCGGGATCTCTCCTCCCTGCCTACATGCTGGTCCTTCTGATGCAGAAGCTGACTGAGTGAGAAGGTAGCCTAAGAGGCATGTTGAACCTACCAGCTGCTAGGCAAAAGCCCCACAAGCCCAGGGGGACCAATCTTAATCCTTAATCGGGGCACAGGCCAGGGCCCCACAACTGCTGAGTGGCATGGTTGTATGGGGAGAGGGGGTAAGGTAGAAGACACACACATTCCTGCCCTGACGAGCTGAGGACACTGGGTATGGAGATATGGATAGCTACAGCCCCTCCCTAGCAAAGGTTCTCAAGGGCCTGTCCTCAGTTCTCCTCTTCCTGACAGCCCTGCTCCTGTCCCGCCCCCAGCCCACTGCCTCCCGACAGAGCTACGTATTGTTCACCACGTACCCTCCCTCCCCTTGAAGCTGTAATTAGAAACAGATAGACAAGCACCACCAGAAACCCCGAACTTCCCCCACTCCGGCTGGGTGGATGTCTAGTGTCTTCTGTTCGGGCTGTGAGCTGCCACGCTGGGAAAGGGAATGGGCACGGTCATTTGGTCAAGCTCCTGCGTGTGTTGTGTTTGAGTGTGAAGATTTGGGGGCCACTAAATGGGAAGCCCTCAAGAGGTCAGGAAAAATAAGCAAGAAGCTGAGCCTGAGCGAGAACAGACTGAGATGTTACACACTATGCTGGCATCGGGTAGGCGAGGAGGTCCCAGCATTTATCAATGATGGGTGGCAAGGACAAGGACTAACAGGCTTCCCTATGGGCGAGGGAGATGGCTCAGCTTGAAGGCATTTGCCATCAAACCTAATGGCCTGAGTTCAATCCTCACATGGTGAACAGAATTAACTCCCATGAAATGCTCTCTGACCTCCACATGTACACGTTACCTCTCACACAGTACGCTTTTTAAAAGAAAAAAAACGAGGGAGAACTCTGTAGGTGTGGGTCCTACCGATCGATCAGGTTACTCAATCTCCACAGATACAACATACTGTTTCCTCACATGCCTTTGTTAGTCAGGACACAGGAGCCAATAGCATATTTCTAGAATAGGGGGTGGCTGAATTGCTCAAGAAGAGTGTCCGGTCTGCAGTCAGGCATGTGCTCCAGCTCACCCTACCGGCAGGACCTTGGGCTGGAATCATCCATCCATCTTGGACACTGCTGTGCGCACCCTCTCTTTTCTCTTGGCTTCTATGAGCACTGAGCTTGAGCCAGGTCCTGGTTGGGCTGTCGTGACCCCTCCCCCACCTCCTAGCTGCTGTCCTCAGAGCCTCCCGCAGGAACCCATCACTGTATTCGTGACCCCTCCCCCACCTCCTAGCTGCTGTTCTCAGAGCCTCCCGCAGGAACCCATCACTGTATTCCCATCACCTCCCTGCCCTAGACGGCCCTGCCATGTGAGGCTCAAACCTATTACCAAAATGACCCAGCTTCCCTCAGCTTCCGAAGGCCGCCAGGAAGCTGCACACATGGCAGGAGCTTGGAGCCAAGCCGCTCTGGACAGCTACTGCCATGCTTTCACAGGGGACTCAAGCCCAGCCTCGAGAAACTCTTCGCCCCTGTCCCTCTATGCCCCCAAGCTCCTGCCTCCCCCCCTCCACCCCCCCGCAAACGTAGGCCCACCTCAGGACTTGCTAACTCCTCCAGAGGCATCGTGTTCTCCATCCTCGTACAGTTGTGTTGACCATCGTTCTCTAAGAACTCCATTGGAAAGAGACAAAGGTCACAGCCGGTTTGGCTCACCGTGCAGAGCCAAGGCTTCCCCACAAGTAACAGCCTCTCCCAAATGAGAAGCCTGTCCTTTGGACCACCACCAACTCAATGTTGACCCACGACTTCTGACCAGAGCTGTCATAGCTAATGTGGTGTCATTTGGAGTAGTTCCCCTGCCCAGCAGCAGCAAGTTCTTTGCTTGCTGCAGAGATTCGAGCACATGGAAAGGAACTATTGAGGGATGAAGGACTCCTCACAGGAAACATGACTGTGCTCACTGGAACTGCAAGCCTCAGTCCTGCCAGTCGCTGCTGTTGAACTCGATTCTCACTATCACCCTGCCTTCCCTGCATCCCCTGGGGTCCAGACAGCCCCCACCATCTTTCTCCAAGGTCTAAAGCCAATCTCCAGATGGTTTTCCTAAACTAAGGCACACCTGAGATATCCTCCAGCTGCTGCTAGTCAACAGCCTATGACATCAGGAAAAACTTACCACGTAAACTTACCTTGATTACATTTGGAAAAAAGTACAAAGGAGGACATGGAGAGCAGTGAGAAGCACGTGTGCAGGACCATGGGCGGTTTCTATTTTACTTATCTGGTTTAAAAATGTGTGTGCTGTGAGCGCATGTGTGTTCTGTGTATTCATGCCTTCTCTCCTTGCTCCGCATAGGCCCTGGTTTCCAGCTGTCAAGCTTGGAGGCATGTGTCTTTGCCTGGAGCACCACCTCACTGATCTAGGTTTCTTCTTCCGTTTGTCTGGGATTTTTGAAACACTTTCACTACATAACCCAGGCTGGCCTCAAAATTGACACCTACTGGCCTCTGCTGGGACCACAGGTGTGAACCATCACACCCGGGAAGTTCTTTGCTTTTCAAGTATTAAAATTACAAGTGTATATTACCTCCATATTCAGGTCAAAAATCAGCAACAGGAGACTCAAGAGCACCAAATTTGTTTAAAAGAACCCCCCCCCCCAATAACAAGATTGCCAACTTTATAGGGAACATACTGAAACTACCCCAAAATTCCTGTTTTGGTGCTGGTGAGCATTTCCCCATTGACCCGCTCCCCAGCACACTTCCAAGATGCCAATCTTCTCTGAGTGAACTGGTTTATATTGGCTTACTCCACATTGGCCAAGGCCTCAAATTTCTAGAACTAATATAGTAGTACTACTGAGGTCTTTCCCCAGCCATTCCAGACCTGCCCTCCCAATTCCTTACCCACCCATCCACCTCATCACCCATAACAGAACAGCTTTAAGGGTATTCACACATCAAAAGCGCATTTGAGACAGTGTCAGGCTAGATGTAAAGTCCTTCCCTAGCCTTCCAAGAAAGAGAGCTCTGCTGCGAAGTGTGTGCTCATGTCTAAGTGTGCACACCCCTAACGTCTTCCTGTCATGAGACCTATATCCTGACACCTAATAGACAGTCTGCAAATGCAGCTCCCAGTGGTAATTTTGGAGGACTGTTCCCAGTGCCAGCCCTCAGCAGAGGCAGGCAGGCCAGCCCAACATCTCCTCACAAGTGGCACACAGCATTTGTCCTGGCATTACGGAGAGAACGCCTCGAGCTGGAGACTTCCATGCTCCCAGCCCACCATAATTAAAGAGGGCTTTGCCTGCCCCCAGATGTTTTCCTTCCTCTGGTCCCATCCAAGTCTCACAGCAGGAAGGCAGGGTTGGAAACTGGGTGGGAAAAGCAGCTCTGCTGTCTGCAAGCTTGCCTTTGTGCCTGCCCTCCAAATCAGGTTTATACCCATACTCCCCCCTCAAAAAGAAAAAAACAAAACAAAACAAAACAAAACACTATGATCCTTTAAACATATCCTGTCCACATGCCGAGCACATAAAGTTCGAAAACAAAAACCTCAAAGACCGGGTCCTGTGTTACTCATGACCCAAGTAGGGCATTAAACATGCTGTGGTCACCAGGCTCAGGACACTGTTTCTTTCTTGGAAGACCAGGACTCTTCTTCAAACTAGTGAAAGCTTTAACAATATGCAGCCCACTTATAGAGCTGGGATGGAATTCGCTGAAAAGGTAACACAGTACTGACAATCCCTGAGTTCTAGAGCGGCTGCTTGAGTCTGACATGATCTTTGTGCCACGCCCAGGCCAACACCCTTCCTTCCCAAGCCTTCTTCTCCCCGCTTGCCCGAGTTCTTGTCTAAGATCTGCAAGGAAGGAGCTTACCTCCACCTTCCCCTTTCCCCTCCTAGCACTGCCTGGGATGCCTTCAGTGGGGATACTCATAACAACTACACACAGACCTGAAATGTTCAGGAACACACATTTGGGTGAAATATGACACAACTCTTCCAACAGAATCTCAAGCATTCCACCTTCCAATTTCTAAATCTAACATTTCAAAATCTTACTTTCAACCAAGATGAAATCACGGTAGACCATTTAGCTACCCCAAAGAAAGTTAGCAACTTCCAGCTGTTGAAGTCAATGAGTGCTGGGAGGTAACCAGGGGCAGGCACCACTAACGCACAGCAACATTAATGATCTCCACTGGAAAGCAACAGGGAACTCAGACCACACGCCAAGTGCTAACACTTAACACAGGAGCATGAGCACTCTGGGGCTTTCTTTCTATCCCAAAGGCAAGGCTGCTGGGCTTACTTTAACTTGGGTAATGAATCAAGCTAGATTAGAGTGGCTCTGGTGGCATTTTTCTATCATGTCTCAAACCTGCCACAGATAATGGAGTCTCCTATGCAACTCAGTTCTCACACATGAAAACAGGCACTCAAGCATCAATGCCACTGGTACCTCAGGTCTTACACGCAACAAAGCCTACAGACCTCTTCTATGAGATGCCCATCTTTCCAGAGGCCTTGATGCTTTGTGATGCCCGAATGCCAGGGCAGGGATCCTCCTTGGCCATCTCCGTAGGATAGCAATCTATGCAGCAGGTTGGTAGACAGTGTACCCACCATGCATGAGGTCCTGGGCTCACAATTCCAGCAGCCCTAAATGCCCAAGGTAGCACAAATCTGTTACAGAGTGGCTTTCTAGCAAAACTCTGCTGCAAAAGCCAACTCTGCAAAGCCTGGCTATCTTGTAGCCCGGCTGTCCTGGAACTCTACGTAGAGCAAGCTGGCATCAAATTCACAGAGATTCTCCTGCCTCTGATTCCCAAGTACTAGAATTAAAATCACACACCACTGCAGCTAGCTCTTAGGCATTTTCAAGCTTCAGGTTAAGCAGAGTCCAAATACAAGGAGTGCACAGTGTGTGCCTATAATCCCACAACTCTAAAGGCTCAACTAGGATCTTCTGGAATTAAAGGCCAGCCTGGGGTTACACATCAACAAGTCTTCAAGGAGGAAAAAAGAACACATTGGGTGGTGAATGGCTCACCTTTAATCTCAGAGGCAGGTGGTCAGTGAGAGCTCAAGGACAGCCTGGTCTATAGAATTCCAGGACAGCTGGGGCTTCAGGAAAAGTGTCTTAAAAACCAACTAGTAGCTGGGTGGTGGTGCACACCTTTAATCCCACACTTGGGAGACAGAGTCAGCAGATTTCTGAGTTTGAGGCCAGCCTGGTCTACAGAGTGAGTTCCAGGACAGCCAAGGCTACACAGAGAAACCCTGTCTCGAAAAAAAAGCCAAAAAACAAACCAAACCAAACCAAACCAAAACACCAACTAGCGACAAAGCTGAGAAATGTTTCCTATTAGAGATGAGTCAGAACTTCCTGATGAAACCCTAGCTAACCTTGAAACTTCCACTATTGCCCAGAGATGGCAATTACAAAATATGGACACCTACCGGTGCCAGTGTCTGAGTAGCACTGCATGGGCACAATGACCTAGGCAGCTGACTAGACCCTACTTCTCAGACGTCAAGGGAGTTACATGGGGGTGAACATACAGTTCCATACTGGGGAGGTGACTAGAAATCAAAACCAGAGTGGTTTCATATATGCTAGGCAAGTACTGAAAGGCTCTGTCACTGTACTTAAAAATCAAATTTGCAGCATGAGTTTCAGGGGAGTTTTGGCTACTGAAATCATTTCAAAAAGAAAAGAAAGAATTTTTATTGACAAACAAAAACTGCTCCCATTTAAGTCTTGTAGCAATATAAAGGCCACAATGATTTAAAAAGAAAAATACAGTAAAAGGTTACACTCAACAAAGCCAAAGCACATACATGGGGCAATTTACAAAATTACAGGCAAGTCAGGCATGATAGCGTAACACAGGCTCTCCAACACTTGGAAGACAGAGACAGGAACAGCCACCTGTGAGCTGAGGTGCCAGCCTGCTCCAGGCTAGCTACAATGAGACCTTGAATCAAAAATGCAAAAAACAAACAAAAGGGTAACAGAAAATAACTGTACCTTTAAACTCGATATTAAAAGAGTCAAAACTGGTGTATGTGGTATCCTGGCTGATGTAAAATAAACTTTGAGGCAATGGCTAGTGGGTACTGGACTCAAGGCAAACAAAACAAGACAAAAAGCCCTCAGCCCCCAAATTCTAGAGCTAACCCCCTTAGCAGGCAGACAGGAAGCCAGTCATTAAGCTTCCAACAGCATGGGAAGCCATGTCCACTGGTACTGCTGTGACACTCAACACCCCTGTGCAGACAGTACTTACTCATCAGGACTTGAAGGACACAGTCTAGAAGAAATGCAGGCTTTTTATAAAAACTACAGCTTCTGTGTTTTCAGATTAAAAGCCAATTTTCGCTAAGTCAAATCTGAGTGACTCATGAGTACTCATGAGAACTGACATTTATTTTGCAGAAGGAGGGTCACGGTGCGCATGTTTGTTCTGAACGACTCCTGAACCCGGGACAAGAAATGAGAAGAAATGAGAATACGGGAAATGCAAGGGAAAGGCAAGAGCCTACGCGCACAGCGAAGCTCCGACAGTCTTGGCACGGTGTCCAGGCACGGTCGGCTCTCTGCTGGGGGCAGCATTCTTGGCTGTGAAGGCAGAGCATGCCCTCTGTCACTCATGGGGAGTAGTTCTGCCCAACTGTCTCTTTTCAACAACTTTATCATCAATCTCTTTATTAACAGCTCCACTGCAGTTAGAAAACGCAAACAAGGCCTGATTCTCATGCCAGATTTCTGGAAATCATATAGCACCAGGCACCGCACAGTGTGAAGTTTGTGAAGAGGGTGTTGTGCCAAGAGAGACAGCGTCTACAAGACAAGCACAAAGCCAGGACATCTACCTTGAAACGACAGAGCAGCTTGTTTATGCTTAGAACCTGAAGCCACCCCCAAATAGCCACATCATATACAGAGACACGGGGGGAATAGAAGAGGCCAAGACTCACTGTGAAGGCCAGAAACACTTTTGCTACTTCATTTCAGGCAGCCTTGGGAAAAAAATTACTAAGTCGCCTTCCCAAGACCCTTAAAATCTAAACTGTCCCGTGACTACGTGACAGCCACTAAGCAGCACACAAGGCTGAGGTGGAAGTCTGCAGGGGTGTTAGGAGCCCTACAAAACAGGGAGGCTTCAATTATTCAAGCTACTTATTTTCAGCATGAAATCTGTTAGATCAAAAATAACTATCTTATAAATTAATTATAAGAGAAATGCTTCTAAGAGGGTTGTAAAATATTTTAAGAGACACACACACACATAAATAAATAAGTAAAAATCAGGTCACATTCACCCAACTATTTAATATGACAAATCAATCTACCCCTGCTATGTCTTCAAATGGACCACACTATCTAAAAAGTCCCAAATGTCATCAGGAGCTGACCCTTGGCCATAGCAGATGCACGCAGGATACAACCAGTCCCAAACTAAGACCTCCCTACCGTAAAAGTTGGGTTTACTGTTAACGTTTTTCCCTGCCTGAATTCCTTTACAAGGACAGGAAAGGAGAGGACTACTCAGCGAGTCCAGATGACCACAAGACCATGGGATGGCTTGCGATTCTGGTGCTACTCCACTGCTGGATTCACACTGTTCTGAGACCCATCCATTTGTCGTGCGCCTCAGCATTGCCTGCCTATCCAGTGGAAGAGGAGATTAGAACACCAAAGTGGTGACGAAGAGCCCGAACCCAGGCAAACAGTTTTCTTCAATTTAGACTCCACAGAGTAAAATAAAAACTAACACATCTTTGGATTTTCCTTCATCAATTCTGGGACCTAGAAAGTACAATTTTATAGTCATTCTTACCACTTAAAAACAAAAGCACACAGATTCTAAGCTAAGTGGCAGAACAAAATATACTTTAAAACACATTGCTGGGGCTGGTGAGATGGCTCAGCGGGTAAGAGCACCGACTACTCTTCCGAAGGTCCTGAGTCCAAATCCCAGTAACCGCATGGTGGCTCACAACCACCCTTAATGAGATCTGATGCCCTTTTCTGGTGCTGTCTGAAGACAGCTACCGTGTACTTATGTATAATAATAAATCTATCTTTGGGAACAACAGGAGCAAAGTGGGGTTGATCAGAGCGAGCAGAGGTCCTAAAGTCAATTCCCAACAACTAGATGAAGGCTCACAACTACCTATACCGCTACAGTGTGCACTCAAACGCATAAAATAAATAAATCTTTAGATAGGGTTTCTCTGTGTAGCCCTGGCTGTCCTGGAACTCACTCTGTAGACCAGGCTGGCCTCGAACTCAGAAATCTGCCTGCTTCTGCCTCCCAAGTGCTGGGATTAAAGGCGTGCGCCATCACCACCCGGCCTAAATAAATCTTACAAAAAAAAGAACAGTGCTACTTTTGCCATTTTAAAAATATATTCCCACCCTACCAAGTCAGGGGTGGACAAAACAACTCAGAGGGCAAAGGTGCTCACTATGCAAGCTTGATTCCATCCGGGTTTGAGCCCTGGCACCCATGGTAGGATAAAAACAGGGCCCTGAACACTGTTTTCTGACCTCTATAGATGCTGTGTCCATGTATATATGCACTCATACACACAACATACATACTGAAGATTATACATAAAATTTCAACAAGAAAGCAACAGTGAAGATCCCAAATTATTTGGGTATGATGTCACTTCCTAGTAATCATGAAACTGAGGCAAGAAATCTGAGGTGATGTTGAAGCCAACCATGTCTACAGAAAAAGGCCTTGCCTGAAAAATACCCCCAAGTGCCGGGCAATGGTGGTGCGCACCTTTAATCCCAGCACTTGGGAGGCAGAGGCAGGCGGATTTCTGAGTTTGAGGCCAGCCTGGTCTACAGAGTTCGTTCCAGGACAGCCTGGTCTACAGAGTTCGTTCCAGGACAGCCAGGGCTACACAGAGAAACCCTGTCTCGGAAGGAAAAAAAAAAATACCCCCAAGTCATAATTGAAGTGAGCACTCCACTCTAACTTCATAAAACGATTACTGAATGAGCCAGGTGTGGTGGCACAGCCGTCCCAGCATTCTGGAGGCTAAGGCAAGAGATCAATACAGGCTGCTAGAGGCTTTGCAGACATGCTCTCACCTAGATGAAAATGACATGCACAGTCGCTACTGACACACTGGGGTTTCTCTAGTCTAAATGCAACCAGAGCTGTAATAACCCTTTCAGGAATAGGCCTGGGGCCCACCCCCACACCTGCTACCTCTTCTCGGGTGCCTCCTTCATTCTGATGCTACCACCATACCATCCAGAGGAGGAGCTGTGAGCCAAGACCTAGCCACATCAGATCAGCAAGCACCATGAGCACCTAGGGCCCCAGAATGCTGGAGGCATGCCCAACTTCGACAAGGGTCACCGGAAGTGACTTTGGGAAAAGTTGGTGCATCACCACTTAAAAAAGGAGCCAGAGCCTCTGCCCAATAGTGGTCCAGCCTGGAGCGCCCATCGCCGATGCCGTGCAATTGGGCTAAGACAAGGTTCTGAGGAAGGGAAAGCTCTCTAAGCAGTCTGTCACTGTGAAGGTCAAATCTTTCAGCACAAGAGTTTAAGAGAAGATTGAAGGTATTGGAGATGCCTGTGTCCTGGTGGCTTGAAACATCCCAGGAAGGTTCATTAAATGCTAACATTAAAAAAAAATTGAGACAAGGAAAAGAAAAGTGTACTTTAATTCTTTTCAACAGTGTCATTTGCTTAGCAACTAGGACATTACCAGATCAGGAAAGACACAGGCAGATCTTCAAGGAAGAAAAACAAAGGCAGGGAGAAGTGGCCCACCCACCCGAATGAAGTCATATCTAGAAAAGATTTCAATTCTAAAAACACCATGCTTGGGATTACATGTGCCATCGTTCACATGGAGCCAACAGAGCTGGAAGAACTGTAATAGGATTTTTTTTTTAAAGGGTTTTGTAAAAGACTTAGAAAACATTGTTATTAGTCTCCTTTACTGTTAATCATGTACGATGGTGCTGTTTGTGTCTTCTTTCAAAATGATAGAGTAGCCTGGGCTGTGAGTGCAGCTTAGAAGTCATGTGCTGGCCTGTCACCTGGTGAAGACCCAGGTTCTGCCCCAGCCTGCCAAAGAACATAATCCTTTACCTTTTTCTTTCCAATGTTAATCCTAGGGGGATAGCAATAATTTTTAAATTAGTGGAGGAGGAAACTAGTTCTCCAACCAAGAGAAGTACCACACAGAACTAAAGAGGACTTGTTTGTGTGTACCTGAAGGTCATGTATAACACAGAACAAAACACTGTCTTATTCACTGAGCTCAGGTCTGAGTCAAGACAGCATCTACTTGTGGTTTGGGCTTAAAGAAAGCTAACAGAAGTGTGAACTACAAAAATCAAAAATCAAACAAAGCATATAACCCAGGCCAAAAGGCAACTCATTTTCATAGTACTGTTGACTTTTATTAAAGTTAAAATAGGCAAGAGACGCAAATGTGTGTGTGTGTAATGCCTTTAGAAAGCAGTTCAGACGCAAGCATGCTAGGGTCCGGCAGGTCAGCCTACAGTGTGGACCACAGTGAGTGGTTCTTTCATGTATCAGTTACTACTGGGAGTTGCTGATCATTTGCTGCCACCTTGTATGTGGCCAGAATTAACACTGTGCAGAGCTTTAACATATTTTTCTGTGTAGGGAAAAAAAAGAGGTGCTAATTAGAAATAAGAAAATTTTAATCCAGAATGTGCCCGAGACACAAACACTCAATTTTCAATTATCGTTTTACTAATTCAGCAAGATGCAGGAAATAACTATGGGCTACATGAGTGACAAATCTCAGGAAGCAGGGTCCAGTCCCACTACTAGTTGTCTACCAGGGTAGGAAGGAGTAAGGCAAGCCCAATCCTGTAGGTGTTAGTGATAGAGCCCTGAGAAATTTTTACCATATTTGCACTTTTGCTGAGTACGCTTCAAACTTACATTCTACTTCAGTAAGAAGTAGCCCTGAAGTCATGAACACAATGAAGGTTCTAAGCATCTGGAGTTTTAGAGACGGGAATGAATGTGCACAGCTGCTAACCGCTAACCCTTTGGAGTATACCTTTATATATAAAAAATCTCTATTCAAGACACTAAGATAATCATCCCTAAAAGGTGGCCATCACAAACTCAAAACAGTCCACTTCTCTTTAATGCAATGTGAGGGTTTACGAAAAATGTCAGAATTTGATCCAGTAAAATAAACAAGATTCAAGCTGTTCGTAAGATACAATTATAAACTTACTGAAAAACAACAGTGCCACCTGCTGATAGAGAGAAATGCAAACTACTTTAAAGGCAGCAGTATGAAAGAGCCGTATGCATCAATACCAGGAAATATACAGTGTGTAGTCTAGACAGAACACTACTGTAGAAAATGGAATTGCTCAAAGTGCTATAATCACACTTTCCTCCCCAAAGATCATCTATGTGAACAACAAATGCCTGCTATTGTGTGGGGCATATTAGTACTGGTTACAAATAGGCTAACCTAAAACAAACCTGCCAAATATAAGCACATTAAATTCCAATCCTCATTTCAGGCTGCACCACATATTTCTACATAGAACCAGTTAGATTAGATTGCTGAAGGGGAGAGGGGCGAGAGTCAAAAGAAACCAGCCAACCGTGGGATTTGTGCTGTTTTTTTTTTTATTGTGTTTTCAATGGAGAAATACATCATCTGTTTACAAAATAGCTCTTGAAAAATACAAGGAGTACAGATACTATAAAACAAAGCAAACTCCAGTCATGAGACACTACTTACATCATGCGAAAGCAACAGTCTGATCTCCAGGTTATGGAAACTAGAAGTAAAAAGTCACTACACAGAAAGATCCACATCTCCAGCCTGGTGAAACTTGGATGCAGTTACATGGAACGTTTATTAAACTGAATTTTTCCCCAATATGTAAACAAAACGACAAGACTAAATCTGTGCCTGGTGATGTCAACCTAACTCTGAAGCTACGCACACAGACACCGGTACATGTCACCTGTTAGCGGACCGTCTTCTTTACTCAAGTGGTGGGGGAAGGGCAAGGTGACTGCAGAGCAGGAGGTGGAGAGGAGAACACTGTGTATAAACAATGTAAGTGGTAAAGAAAGCCTTAATTAATGCACAGCTTAAGGGGAGAGACTACACTCCAACTTTGGAAATTAATTTCGAAAGGACAGGGGAAGAGTTTAAGTAATTGCAGTGTAACATGAAAATGCACAAATGTGTGATAGAATGCAGCGAAATGAAGGATTCAAAAACCATGCTCATACAAAGATCTGCTGCTACAGGTCTGCTTTACTCAGATTAACAAAGAGTAACTTTATCAACATCTGGCATCTGTCAGATGTCACAAGATGGACAAGAATTCTGCTACTTAATTATGAGAAATCATTGTCTTTTTAAAGATTTCTAATTTTTGATAGAACAAAAAAAAATTCAAAAGTGGAGAGCTGACTAAATGTCAAGTGCTTACTAGAAATGATTTTTAAAATGTTTTTGTATGTAAAATTCACTGACAAATTTTGATAAACTGGTTAAAAATAAAAATTAGTTTAAAAATCTGGAAAAAAATGCCTTTTTGCCCACTTTTAAAATTGAAAATCAATTTGTCTAAGACAGGAACAGGAGTTCTGTGGAGTGTACAAAAATCCTCTCAGAGATCAAATGGCCATCCTCCAGAGATGCTTCACAGGTATGGCTCTCAGTCATTCTCAAGTTCTAGCCATGGGACCAAAGTTAGTGTTCTGTGTCATGTAGCCACAGGGTCACATTTTACATGTCATGGCTTAGGAAAATACTGGCATTCTGGTTTCTGTGAAATAAGCCTTACCTTGTGCATACAAGCGAAAGGAAAAAAAGAAAGGCAAAAAAAGGGGTAGGGTGGGGTAGCGCTGCCGTTGTTTTGAAGACTAACAGACTGAAGGCAAAAGAACAGAGCTTGAGAAAGCTCAAAGACCACACTTGTTGGCTGACTGCTGATTTGTATGCACTATAAAACAACTCTATAAATAAAAGGAATATATACTTCTTAATCATAACCTCATCAAAACCAAGTATCGCCTAATTCTTCTTTCAGTGTCCAAAGTCTACCTTAGCATTGACAACTCACCCTAAGGGCTACAGCTGCCCTTACGTAAGGACTCGGCTGAGCTAGGTGTCCTCCTGTCCTTTCTGGGGCAGAATGGTACACCACTGCACAACGTATCCAATTTAAAGACTAATTGTAAAGAAAATCGTTTTGGGAAAAAAATTTAAAATCCATTAAGCTGAAAATCTAAAATTAGTTCTACCTTCTAATTAAAAAAAAAAAAAAAAACATAAAAGTGCATCATCAGAATAAGGAGTTCTTATGCCAGTTTGTATTGCAATTTTCCAAACAATGCGTCACACATGAACCCGACCTGGATGTCAATTATGGATACAAACATAGCTTGAGGGTTGTGTTTTGTTTCCTTCTTAAAGGCAGTAATTTTTCTGAAATAGTTAATGCAACTGTTGCTAACACAATAATAATAGTACTCCTGGCTTCGCATACTAACCTGGACTTCTGATCAAGTGCTGATGAGCCCAGGTAAGGGAGGTCAGCAAACAAGTAAACCCACTGTCAGTCAGGTCTAGTCTTGTCCCTCCAATCTCCTTTTTTTCCTTCCTTCCTTCCTTTTCCTTCTTTCTTTCTTTCTTTCTTTCTTTCTTTCTTTCTTTCTTTCTTTCTTT
>JADRCD010212663.1:19552-60648 GCA_019843815.1 Montemys delectorum
TTTCTTTCTTTCTTTCTTTCTTTCTTTCTTTCTTTCTTTCTTTCTTTTGTTTAAGCATCTGAAGACAACGGGTTGAGTTGGCAGATACTGTTTATGGACCCTGAGGTGGCTTTACCGATTCAGTCTCAGTTTTATTGAATTCTTGATAACAGGAATAGGATTTGCAGGGAGAGCAGGGATATCAGAAAGGTCTGTACTGGATGTTTTCTGAGAATGAAAGCAAAGAACACAGCACAGTTTAAAGGACTGACTCAGAGTGGGCTGTGTCTCCCACTGCCTCCTTCCTAGGAAAAGATACAGCTCTACATGAGGCAAGTATGAGGCAAATTTAAACAAACAAAAAGCAATTTTAAATGGAAAATGTGCAGTGCAAATAAACATTACTAGTACAACTAGTTATATTCTAGACTTGCAGACATTTTCAAATGTTTTCACGATTTATCAAAAATTATTCTGTAACTTCAAATACACATATTAGATATTTGTTTTACAAAATAAAGAACAAAAGAGAGAAAGATATTATTAATGAAATAGCATTTACACTCTAACAACTGCTCTAACAAGAAGTGGTGTCGAAGTGCCCTCATGTGGAGGAAACGCTTAAATTCACCTGATATATAGAACTAGCATTTAGCAGTTATTTTCTGACACTATAAATTATAAAATTATCTATACAACTGAACAACAATTTAACTCAACTTTTAGGGAATTTAAAAAATTGTATTACAGATTATATTACAAGGCATCTTTAACATTCCAAAATACAGAGATAAATCATAAAATGTTTCATGAGAAGTTGCCACACAGATCTAGAAATTGAGTGGATTTGTTAGTCTCACATTAGTCTCAGCCAGCTTCAGCAACAGTTAAGTCAAAGCCAACTACTCCTTCCTGTGGCCTTTAACCAAGGATTATTCTGAAGCTAAATTGGAGATGCTCCCAATTATCTGTGATTACCTCAGTTATGTGGCACTGCGGTATTTAGACACTACCGCCTCCTAAGTAAAGCCCCTCCCTAAATCACAGGACACAAGATACATTCTTTAAAAACAGCATAACTGAGGTGGTCTGACTGGTTTATAAATAAATCCTTTCAACTGAATGAAAACTCTACTCATTAAAAAAAACCTTTCAAGGCAACCCCAATGGGGCGTCATGGCCATGGGCAGTGGCGTGGAAAATGTGTCGTGTAGGAACACATGCACACTCTGCAGTTGAGTAAAAGCATACAAACAAAAACTTTCAGAAACTGAGTACAACACTGTGGTGTCACAGACTATGGAAGAGTGTTTCCCATAAAGAACACAGACTCCAAGCCACAGCTGAGAACTGAGATGGCAGCTGGCTCAGAGACCACAGTTAATCTAGTTAGTAGGTACTATGAGAAAACACTGATTTCTGGGTCAATGTTTGACCTAGAATTCAAGAAGAAAAACAAAGAAGGTGAAGGTTTGTGAACTGCTTGTGTGCATAAGGAACTGTGTCAGCAAACACTACCACTAGTCAATTACTCTAAGGAGTTATTTACTGTCTACTGAATAACTAAATAAAACCAGTACTAAACTAAACTGAAAGCAGAAACAGAAACACATCTTAAAAATAAAAAGATCAGGGAACCAAAGACAGCTCAGGAGCACCTAAGCTAGGTAGTGAATGAATAAAATACAATGAAAATCTCTCTGAGCCTTGCAAACAGGTCCAGAACAATTGTGTCCTTTGTTTCACTGTCAGCCTTTGACCTATAAATAAACATTAGGTTATCACACACACAGTGAGGTCTGAAGGACTTGCCCAGTAAGGAAAGAGCTATAGCTGCCTCCTTTTCCTGTGCCGGTGTCTCACCACAGCTAAGGAGAGTCTCAGTCCTAGCAGCTGAGAGACCAATGTAGGCCACAGGTCAGAGCTGGACAGTGTTTCCTAACAGCTCAGAGCAAGGGCTCCAAATCCGCCTGCCTTTAACTATAAACTACAGAAAACTTACACACTACAAATTAACTACTTCCACAAACAAATTTTTTAATAGTCTGGTATGAACTGAAATCAATATACCACTCTAATATCAAAACCACTGAGCGAACTCTCCATGCGTTTTTTACAGTTAGTACCTGAGAGGCCAACAGAGAAGCCGATGCTGGAACAGTTTCTGATTGAACCGCACTCCCCTCCGTATCAACTTGTTCCTGGGAGACAAAGGATGTGGAGAGGGGAAGAGACACTTTTTTAAAAAAGGAAAAATAATAATCAGAGAGCATAAATGGGTGTAGTGGCTAATAGAGAAGACAAATTAGCAACAGGAGGGTAAGAGATATACCTACATTATATCACAGCATGTCATCAAGGCCTGTTATAGCTATTTCTCCATTTCAGATACAAATGTAAGGCACAACCAAAGTATCTCAGTTCCCCAGTTGCTCTAACTTGGATATTTTAACAAGTACTAATTAAAGCTATGCACAGTACTTCAGAAAGTTACCTAGATAATAATTAACAAAACATAAGCCCAAAGAAAGTCCTTAACTACATGGAGGAAATGCATAACAGTAGTAAATAAAATTATTCAGAGGCACAAAAACTGCCCCACATCGGCAATTAAAAAAGCAAACAGCTATAAACTGCCCTTTCCTATGGTCTCTCCTGCTCTCCTCTGTCCAACAATCAATGCCCCAATTCCTGAGAGTGAGGAGTCAACACAGGGTGAACTGTATCACCCCACAGCAGCTTCACTCACAGGAAGTAGGACATAAAACACACAAACAAAAATACAGATAAAAGCATATTTCTAAAATATGAACACAGGAACCACTACTTCATACCCTACAAAACTGCACAGGGTTAACAAGACATGAACAGTAGGAACGGGAGAAGTGGAGTCTTTCACAGGGAACTATTTGGAATATGTATCAAGTTCTTAAAAATTTATTCAATAAGCAGAGCTGACTGGCATGTAAGTACAATGCCACAATGAGAAGGTGCAAACCTGTTTTGAATGGAAACAGTTGCTGACAATAAGCAACTAGTAAGGTGTGATTAAAAAAAAAACTTTCCAATGCAGTCATTATGCAGATTATATAAGGTAAACACATTTTCTCGGTCTGTAAAGGACATTACAAATAGAAAGTGAAGGCACTGGTACATATGTATACACGTACAGCTTGAAAGACAGCAAAAGAATACTTATTAAAATATTCTTTGTGGGAATTTGGCTATGTTGGGAAACTTAGGGCTTTAGCATATGTCAATTTCTAAAATTAAGTCATTCTCACAGTCTTCCAGTTTGAACAGAACCAGTAGCTTCCTTACTGGCCACCTCATTCAGGCCAAAGCCTGCTGAAATGATTTCTCTAACCCAACCCTGCCAGACCCAAAAGTGTGAGGTTAGAGTCTCACGGCCTGCCTTGAACTTCAAGTGTCAGGCAAGTACTGCTTCTGTTAAAAGCAGCACCTCCCCTTTCTCACCCCATGTCTCCCAACCCTCACTGACCTGTACTCTCATTACATATCCATCTTACCTTTTCTCCTGAACTCTAAGTTCCTGTTTTACACACTGCTCTACTCCCATCAGACTTAGGCATTAACATTAAAAAGACACCAATAGGTCTCTTAAAACAGTGGTAAGAGAACCCCACACACTCCAGTCGGTTCAGCGCCACACTGACAGGCATCTCCATACGCCTGCACTTCTACCCGTGCACAGTCTAAAGGCTAAGTTAGTATACCTTTGTCTCTGTTTTATCATGTCCACTCAAAGCAAGACAGTTAGCATCTTCACTTGTTTCATCCTGTTTTTAAAAAAAAAAGCTTTATTCTCCAAAATGAAATTTAGATTATCTGCCAATTAACGCTTTAATTTATAAAGTTTTCAAAACAATAAAGAGGTAAAATAGATCAGAGTCTCTTCTAAAGGGGCTTTTTTAAGATTAAATAATTTAACAGCTTTAATAAGCACTAAAAAATTTTAAACATGATAAAAATTGTTTTCGTAATCCCCATCACATAAAGTCCACTCCCCAAGCCAAACGCACATGAAGCAGTTTTCTAAGGAAAGGCGAGTTCCTGATGAAAGAACCCTAAGAGTGTCGAGCAGTGGGCTCTCCAGGAAAGGAAGCAAATTTTATAAAGAGTATTACTTTAACTTCCCCAAGCATAACTACCCCAGATACACTCATCCACATAGACACACACAGCTTTTCTTGGCAAAGCATTAGCATCCTAAACAAATTCAGGGCCTATGTTCTTCTTGGATCCTAAAAACCAAGCTAGCACTATTTTCTTGGGTTTATTAACTTAGAGAACTTTTTTTTGTTTGTTTTTTGCTTTTTGAGACAGGGTTTCTCTGTGTAGTCCTGGATGTCCTGGAACTCACTCTGTAGACCAGGCTGACCTCAAACTCAGAAATCCACCTGCCTCTGCCTCCCAAGTGCTGGGATTAAAGGCATGCACCACTACCACCCAGCAACGTAGAGAACTTAAAATTAATGTATGGGTTTGTGCAGGTGGCAAGTGTGTATTGTATGTGTGCACATGGAAGCCAGAGGTTAACTTCGGGGGCAGTTCCTCATGAGCTATCCGCTATCCACCTTGTTTTTCCTCTATTAGGAAGATCTACTTACTGGGAGCCCAAGAATGTGCTACAATGTCCAGCTTTTTACATATTACTGGTCCTTATGCAAGCACTTCACAGACAATGCTATCTCCTTAGTCCTTAATATTTTAAATACATTTTTAAAAAGCAAAGAAACTACAGGTAAGTTTAATATTAAAAGTAAACAATTTAGCTGCCAGTGGTGACACACACCTTTAATCCCAGCACTTGGGAGGTAGAGGCAGATTTCTGAGTTCGAGGCCAGCCTGGTCTACAGAGTAAGGTCCAAGACAGCCAGGGATATACAGAAAAATCCTGTCTCGAAAACCAAAAAAAGAAAAAAAGAAAGAAAAAAAAACTAATTTTAATAATGGACTTGTTTCTCAGAAATGAGTTAAAATCAAACATTTGTTATGACTATACAAATACTGACTAAATGTCACACTTTAGTATTACTGGTCCATTGTGATACATATAGGCTATGACTGATACATGTCCTTATTTGTAGACACACATTCAAATACTCATGTATACCTGAAGTGAATAAAGGGGAGAGCAAACGTGTAAAGGAAACATGCTGGTCAGGGCTCTGCAGAGACCGGGTGACAGCCACATGACAGTGCACCTGCTACTTCTCCACATAGTTAATTTTCCATGTACAAAAGTTTTAAAGGCTTAGTACTTCACCTATCCAAATGACCCCAGGTTCAATTAGTATAACATACACAGAAATTAAAAAGAAATCTTTTAAAGTACATACGTATTTAATTAGCCATATAATAAATATTACAGAACAAACTTTCTGTTTTCTCTACTAGGATACAATGTACACTAAGCTGGACTGACCCACTCCCACCATCTAAAACCTTCTTATATACATGTGATTGGAGTTTCTGTTTGCTCCTCACTATTAGGCCCATGCTGGCCTCCTAGTTCCTTGCCCTGAGTTCTATAAAATGTGTGGTTATGTTCAATATATCAATCGAACAAACGACCCACATAAGTGGGTTATACCAGAACACACGTATCCAAGTCAATACCACGGAAGGCTGGGTTTAGTACCTTTGACTAAGTTCCAGTTTTCTAACTGCAAGAGACATTGAGCATGTGCAACACACAAGTGCACAGTACCCTCCCCTATGCTTTAGAAAGTTCTATGACTGGGCTAACTGGCTCCAAGGAGCCAGTGAAATTCAAAGAAAAAGGAAAGAAGCCTGTATTTTAAAGGGCATTTAAAAGACACCATGTAATTTTAATACTGGCATCTTATATGTGTTTGGTCCCATGTTTAAACAAGAGGATATTTTGAAAAGAGTGAGAACAGGGGTCACATTATCAAGTAGGCTAATCTGACTTTGTTCATATTCTCTCTTATAGATATGACCTTAAAATTCTAGTGAAATACAATTCCAGGGAATAACAATAACACCAAGTGGATTTTGTTCTAAAAGCACTTAATGACAGAACTAAGAAGAAATGGAGGACTGGAGGAAAGTGCCTACAATCCTAGCACTCACAGGGCTCGGGTAGGTGAGTAGTAGGAAGGAGAGATTACAAGTTTGAAGCTGGTCTGGACCACATCGTGAGTTCAGATAGTCAGTTCAGTTCCAGGCCAAACTTAAAGACCTTACCTTAGCTTAACAAACAAACAAAAGGCTGAATTAAAGGGGCAAAGAGAGTGACTGAGCTCACTAGAAATGTAGCTACACTGTGGAAACATTAAGGCATTAATGGGCTGTCTTTGCTGACACAGCGATGTTGTGTCTTCCACACTAACTCTCTTATACTCCTAAGACTGTTCTAGACCCACAAGCACAAGCATCACTAGCTACAGTGACAAGCCATGTGCCGTGCTGGGACACGCATTGAAGTGTTCATAGAGCACTTTATCATAAGGAGATCAGATAGAGAAATCAAAGTCTAGCCTTAAGTCTTACAGATAGGAAGGTAGAAAGAAATGTAAATTCTGTCAGACGCAGTAGTTCCCAACTGTAACTCCAGAACTGAGGAAGCAGAAGCAGGCAGAGGACGCAGATTTAAGCCAGCTTCAGGCACTGTTTTTGAGACTGCCTCAAAGACAAGTTTCCAAATCCAGCTCCTAGAAGGCTCTGATGCAGTTAGTTTATAGGGGGAGTCTTTAAAATGGGTGTCTACAAAAAAAAAAAAATAACGAGACCTAGCACTCAGGAGACTAAGGCAGGAGGATCAAATAAAAATTACCACAAAGGGATTAGGGATGTAATTCAGTGGTAGAACACTGGCCTAAAAATACATGAGGCTCTAGATTATATCCCTAGTACCATGCACAAAACAAGAACCCCCCCAAAAAAAAAAAAAACCAAAAACCCCACTACACTATAAACACAATCTGGATGGGTGAAATATGTTCTATATTCATTGTAGTTTAGCATCATAAATAACAAAATGATACTCCATAATTGTAGATATTTCTAAAATCAATCTAAAACAAAGGTGTCTTGATTAGAGATATTTCACCAATATTGATCAAAGTGTAATGGATATCCAAGAGACACTTGGTTTCTTTTTTCTGATCTAAAGAAAGTTCTTAAGTAATGAATTTTAGAGCGGAATTCATCGCAAAACAGGCAGTCAGGGATTGGCACCTCTGGGCAGTGGTCTTACTCAAGCAAACATGAGATAACTCCAGAGCCCAGACTCCACAGCTAGACCCTGGCGCATTTAGGCTGACAGTAAAGAGACAGAGGGCAGCATAGCAAGAGTGCTTGTATGGCACACCTAGTGACCACAAACCACCCAGAGACTCACAACCTGAACAAAATACACAGCCTTCCTAACACTGCTTGCATCTCAATGCTGGTTTGTCAATGACTGTTAAACACACAGGAAGACTCCTGAAAGTTGGAGGTCCTAAACTAATCTGCCTTTGCAACCTGTTCATCACAAGAGTAAAGCCTGAGGACTAGGGCTATAGTTTAGAGGCTAGCAAACTTCCCTCCCAGGCATTCCAAGCAGTCAGCAAGCAGTCACCCTCTGATACCAATTACAATATAAAAGTGAGTTAAAGGCAAAACATTCTCCAAAGAGCCATAAAGAATCAGTACAAATAAGTCACTAAAGAATAGCTCAGCGGTTAAGAGCACTGGCTGCTCTTCCAGAGGTCCTGAGTTCAATTCCCAGCAACCACATGGTGGCTCACAACCATCTATAATGGGATCTAATGTCCTCTTCTGGCACACAGGTGTACATGCAGATAGAGCACTCATATACATAAAATAAATAAATCTTTAGAAAGAAAAAAAGAATAGTGAGTTAGGACATTAACTGTGTTTTCGAGACTACCATTGGATGCAGAAGATACCCAGGCCAGGAGAGGTAGAAACCCTACTGCAGGGAAGCACCGCAGATGCCCCAGGTCTCCTAAGTGTTCCCTACTAGATTCAGGAGCAGGCGAGCCAGGCCGCCATGCCTGTATCTTTTGATGTATGTATGTAAGTATGCACATATACCTCTTCTGTTTTGGTTTTCTTAGGACTTTCTTCTTTATGGGGTGAGGACGTCCTCTTGACTCCTGCTATAGGGTTAGGGACTTTTGTTGCTGCGTTTCCTGAAGGTCTAGGCGATGGGTTTACCAATCGTGTTGAGGAGACAACTCTGGAGACTGTAGGCTTTGGTGGTGGAGAAATGGCTGGCTGTGTGGCAGTTTGAGGAATGCTTTCACTCGATGGACCTTAACAGAAAGAAATGAACACACAAATTAAAATCATTACAAACATCAAGTTATAAAGAAAGCTTATGCTTCATCTAACTCATTTCATGAATAAGTTTATATGCAAACACTAAAGTGCTATTAAATGACAAGCACTAATGCACATACACCTTAGACCCCAGAACACAAGGGGGCCAGGCAGCAAGAGGATCAGGAGGTTTGAGTCTAAAACTCTGCCTTAAAAACAGAGCAAAAGGGACTGGAAAGAGATGGCTCAGAGATTAAGAACTGTTCCTAGCACCTACATTAGAGTAGCAACCATCTGTGAACTCTAATTTCAGGGGCCCTGATGCCCTCCACCAACCTCTGAGAGCACTACACACATGTAGTGCACACACAGACAAGCAGGAACACACAAAAACAAAATTCAGTAAAATATTTTTAAAAGGCACTAAAAAGCTGAATCCACAACAACTTAACCAACCAACCCATTTTCTAAAATAAAGTATAAAACCAGTTCTCATGCCAGGGCTCACAAGAGTGGCCAGGCCAACTTCTTACCCCCTGGGCTTTCACTGGAATTTGCTTGTGGTACAGAAACCTCAGAAGCCTGGATGCTGGTCACAGATGCTGCGGTCACAGCTGGAGCAGGACTGTTTCTGCTAAAACAGGAAACAGAAAGAGAAGGATAGAAAAAAGAAGGGGCAGGGTCGATTAAAGACAATCAAAATAACAATTAAATGTTAAGAACATATGCTACAGATGTAAAGTAAAGTACTTCTTTGGTTTTAACTTCCCAAGCTTCCATAACAATTAAAAAGCATATAAAATACATATAGCAACACAGACACAAACGTCCTATGAAGTACACTTCATATAAAAACCATAGCTGACAAAACCGATGCAGCTGTTCTGTACTTTAAATAGGCCAGTAAGATGAATATTTGATCTGCCAGTGAGATTACACATATTTAACTTGTTATTAAGCTAAAACCTATCAAAAGGTCAGTGTTTTCATGTCAATTTACTAATAGCAATCAGCATAACCATCATAACTACCAATAAGACCCCCTGAAAATAATGTTGTATGATAAAACCTAACAGAAAGAAGTGCCAGACAGCACTAAGATATAAATGCTGAATGCAAAGGCAGCCCATCATGTTCTAATTTTTATGGGTCATAGATTCTTTTTAGCAATTTTTAAAACACTTTGCATGTTTTAAAACAGTAAATTCTTCTGAGGGAAATAAACTGTTCCCTTTATCTAAAACCACCCAGTGCAAACATTTACCCTCTCTACCATCAGTAATAATTCCCACAACCATGGAGATAGGCAGATTAGGGGGCTTAGTCCTCCTGTCTGTCTCTAAGCAAGCCTGGACAGATGAAATCCACATCACACTCATAAACTGAGGCAGTCTGGTCCCCAAAATGAAATAGAATAGGCAGCAGGGGCAAAACTAAAAATTACTGTCCATAAACTAAGTGTTTAAACTGGTACTTAAAAGTCAGTCAAAAGAGATAGACAAGGGGTGGGGACATGACAGGGTGGCCATGACCAGGTACTTCATACGCTCCAATGAAATTTATCAGCTTGCATAACTAATACTAATAAAAATAAATTTAGAAAATAAGTTAGAATAAAGTAAGATTGTAAGCGGAGAAGCCTCCACTGTGTTCCTCACCCCCACCCCACCCACCGCCTCCCTCTCCTTACCCCTGAGAGCTGCCGGAGCTGTTCAACGGACTGGTCTTCATAGCACTAGTAGGTGAAGGCACAGACATGCTGTTATCACTGTCCATAGACAAGTCAAGGCTGCTGTCATTCAGAGCTGCTAACTTGACTCCTTCTGTTGAATGCTGCAACCAAAAAAAGTTTAATTTATGTATTTATGTACTCAAATTTACAAAATTTATGATTTCTATTGAAAAGCACTCATAAAGAAGTTATAAAAATCCTCCATGCCATGAGAACTATAAAAAGCAAAGACTGAGGGGTCATGTACCTCTAGACTTAACTACATATCTGATGTGAAAAATAATGACAAGTGAACACTACTTGTGCTGATTTACACATTATAATTTAAAACTAAAATATGAGCATAATGAAACTTCTATCATTAGACTATAAACACTGGGGCATCGGTGCAAAGTCTCAGTAAGCAGGACAATGAGGAACACCTTTTTCAGAACCACAGGAGTGTGTTGTTCTTCGTATTCTTATTACAGAAAAGGTCACACACAGGCTGGGCATAATAGAGCATACCTTTAACCCCATCCCTCCAGAGGCAGAAGGATCTCCAAGTTCAAGGACAGCCTGGTTTACAGAACAAGTTCCAGGACAGCCAGAGCTACAGAGACAGTGTCACATGTTGCCCACATCTGCCTTAATCCCTGGGCTCAGGCAATCCTCCTGCCTCAACCTCCCAATTTCCTCCCATGTAGATGGAATTACATGCATATGCCATACCCAGCATAATGTACAAATTTTTAGTTATCCCACAATGAACATAGAAATTATCGTAAGTAAATAAAAAGCATTACCACACATGGTGGCACCCACATTTAATTCTGACATTCAGCAGGCTGAGACAGGAGGATTCTGAATTTGAGGTCCAACAAGGGTTAAATATTGACCTTTAGGCCAGCTTGGAATACAGACCTAGGCTACAAACAAACAAAAAATCATTTATTACCAACCATTACTAGTTTATAAGCAAAGGTCTTTGAAAGCAAGAGATCTATACTGGCCACTATCCTTTTTTAGATGGGGCACAGGACACATGGCCATGATCAATTCAGACCGGCCTCTACTTCAGGTTTCCTACTGTGGGAGTAGGTAGAGATACAGACAGCAGAGTAGCTGCAAGCTGTTGGTTTCACACCAGCTTCAGAGCCCTATTTTCACTGTAGAAAATGAATAGTATAAATTATTTCAAACTGAGAAGTAGATAGGATCAAACTACTGTAAGCACAAAGCAAAGTCAAAAACTGTGGTGTGTCACTAAGAACATCTGAACTGAGTGACAGTCTACCCACTCAACAGTCTATGTGAACAGTTAACTTTGTTGGATGATCAAGCTGTGGACAGTAGATTCTCAGTAACACTCCCTACAGTTTATTTTTAGGAAAACATAGTCTTAAAAAAAAAAAAAAAAAAAAAAAAAAAAAAGGAAAACATATAAGAAAAATGAACAGGAAAACTCAATTAGAGCTGTATAACAATTAGCCACATGATCATTTAATAGTAAGACTTTAAAAGCTACTAAAAACTCATGACTCTGGAAACCGGTAATAGCTGTTAAGAGTTTTTAAAAATGCATACTGCCAAGAATAAAAGAACACAGCTTACTTACTGGCATTCACTTTTGACACCAGTGTTTCCAGGTTTTAACTACAGTAAACTTAACACTGCAATGCTCTCTTTCCTATCACACAGTCGTGTGGCTGCAATGGTTACATGTGCTTATAGCAGGGAGCCTAAGCTTGGGCCTCGGCACTGGTGAAAGCCAACAAAGACGACATGACGTCTATTCAAGCAACTTCTGACAAGCATCTCCTTATCAGGCCAGGTGTGGAGATGAACACATGCAACTTAACTCCAGCAATCAGGAGCCCAGCCTGAGTTACACAATCAGACTTACCTGACAAAGCAGTCACCTGGAACTATTATGCCCAGATAACTCTGTACCTACCCACCCCTGAGCTGTAACTTATCTTGGCATTTGTTCGTAACTGATGGTAACTTCATTATTAATTTACTATGTGCCAGGCACAAGTCCAAATCACTCTTTCTATGCACCGATGTATTCAATACAAGAAGGTTAAAAAACTCTGTTATTCAAGATATAAACCTCAGAACAAGACACTACAATACTTTACCTCTGGTAACCAGTGAGAACAATGTCCTTTGTAACTACTTACTTTGCAATTATACAAAGTATACCATGTAGCCTAGGCTGGTCTAGAATCTGGTATATGAAGTTTAAGCCACCCTCACCTCACAATTCCCCTCATTTCCCATCAACTGGTGAGAATACAGGGGTTTGCCACAATGCAGGGCACAGTAACAATTTTTCTTTTTTATTTGTGTGTGTGGGGGGGGGGGGGGTGTGTGTGTGGGGGGAGGTGTGCGTGTGGATGCGGAGGTGGTTATCACAGATTCAATATGTGCCAAAGGATAACTCTGACTTCTAATTCTACTGCCACGTTTTCAAAGTCCTGGGATTACAAGCATGTGCTATCATGCCCATTTTATGCAGTGCTAAGGTTTAACCCCAGGACTTTGTGTATGCTAGGCAAATACTCTACCAATTAAGCTAACAGTCCCTTGTTCAATTAACTCTTAACTTTTACTATTTTAATTGGTTAATGAGAAAGGAGGGGGGAGAGACGACACACAGCCCCTCCAGCAAGGCTGTGGAGGTCAGAGAATAACTGGAGCAGTCACTTCCATCCTGTAGGTCTGAGGGATTGTACTCGGGTAACCAGCGGACTGTCTGCTGAACCATCTCAAGAACCCACTCTTAATTTTTAAAAATATACCTATTCTCCTACAGTAAATAAGAAGACATCTTCCTTCTTAAAAGTATTGTTTGAACATATAATGACAACTTTGTTCTTTTAGACACTTGTGTGAAACTTTAAAGGTTCTTCCTGAGAGAATATGGCTATACAAACTCAGGGTGTTAAGTGTCACATTACCCTCTTTCCAGTCATGAGACAAGTACACAAGCACAGTGCTGAGGACAAGATTTCACAAACTGACAAGTCTGTCAAATGCTGTCCTCAGTTAATAGCACCCATCCCTAACGGGACGTGAGTTCTGAAACAGCAGTCAGCACATGCACACAACATTGTATTGGTGGCACCATCAACTTCCTTTCTGACTTACCTTCTTCCTCTTCTGAAGCACGTGACTAGGCAGCAGCTGATGTAGTTGCTTTCTCTTCACATGCATTGCTGCAATCTTCATATCCAGCTCAAACATCTTGCTGTTTATTGCTTGCCTATAAACTATACAACCAGACATTGTTACAAAGAACAAAATTGGTTTAATCAGGGTGGGTTTAAATTCATCCAGAAGAAAGTTATGTAAACAGAGAACCTTTCCCACCACCTGTCCCTAGTCGGATGCAATCCAATGGTGGACAAGTCATGTATGTAAGAAAGAGCAAATGTACATTCAATCCTTTAGCACACCCAACTCTCTAGGTGCTAATAAAAAACAAGAATAACTGTTTAGGAAGTACCAGAATTCAAAGAACTCTGTACATCTGTAACTCTCTCCATCATCCACAAAGTCGAAGACTTTAATCCTGGAAAACACCGCCTGCTGCCACAGTGATGGTCAAACAGTAAGGAGCCATACCTGAAGGAACCTCACAAGCCAAGAACAACTGGAGGCACTTGGCTGTTAAGAGAAAGTGCTGTTTGTGCAGAAGACCTGAGTCTAGATCCCAGAATCCATGAAAATCAGTTCACAATTGCCTGTAACATCAACTCCAGGGAATATAGCACCTTTCCATGAACACCTGTACCCCGCAAACACACTTCTGCACATAGATACACACAACCTAATATATATGTCTCTGAAGACAGGCTGTGTGGCACACACCTTTGAGCCCAGCACTATGGAGACAAAGGCAGACAGATCCCTGTGAGGTCAATGCCAGCCTTATCTACACAGTGAGTTCCAGGACAGCCAGAGCTACAGAAGACATCCATTAAAATAAAATTTAAAAAAAAAAAAAAAAAAAAAAGGGCCGGGCGGTGGTGGCGCACGCCTTTAATCCCAGCACTTGGGAGGCAGAGGCAGGCAGATTTCTGAGTTCGAGGCCAGCCTGGTCTACAGAGTGAGTTCCAGGACAGCCAGGGCTACACAGAGAAGCCCTATCTCGAAAAAGAAAAATAATAATATTGTGGATCAAAAAAATGTTTTCAGTAAGTACAAATTATTTAGATCATAGTACCTCAAAATGGGACTATTTAAGTGAGGTTTTGTGGTACAACACCTGTAAAAACCCACCAATTAATTATGAAGACAGAGAATAAGTTGGAGGCAATCTTAACCTTGTAGTAAGCCCAAGGCCTGGTTGGGCTACATTTAAAAAACAAAAGGGCGCGGGGGGGGGGGGGGCCCTTCAGTCAAGCCATATAAAAAATACTAGTTGCACAACAATAAACGTGTTGCAGCAGCTGGAAACACAGCAGGAAAGCACAAGCCAGCTGCAGAATCTAGTGGAGAGGAAGAGCAGGGCAGACTGTGAGGTGATCAAGGACCATGAGAACGGGACACCGAGCTGCCGTCCAACACAACCTAAGCCACAGAACCAGTCCTAGCACAATCTAAGCTACAAAACCCCACGCCAAAACCCAAATGACTTTAGTACAAAGTAAAGCTGGCAGTACCTGGGTCCAACAGTATTTCAGGAAGAAAAAACCCCCCAAAACTGCACACCCTGACCAGAAACCACAGTAGCCAAGGGAGAAGTCATGGTCAAGGACAGACCCATCGACGTCTAAATTCCTAACAGAGCTTTCCTAAGATTGCCACCCAGACTCAGCTAGAAAACACTCTGGTGCTAGAGAGATGGCTTGCCAGTTCTCAGTACCTACTCAGCATCAACCTATAAACATCCATGACTCCAGTTTCAGGGCCTCAGACACCCTCTTCTGGTCTTTGTAGGCATCAGGTATATATACATAGTGCATATATATATATACATGCATGCAAAGTACCCATACACATAAAATAAATCCTCATAAAATATTTTTAAAAGAAAGCCTTAATCCTAAGCAGCAATAGATATTTGGCTTGTATCCACCATGTCTAAGTAACAAGTATTACTTGCAAACTGCTATATAATTATCAAACTGTGGCCCAGAGCCTGCTGGGAACATCCCCTAACTATTACCTTTCTAGTCCCAAAATATACAATCAACAGTAATATGATAATGAAGAAAGAAGATGATGTACCATAAATTACAAGCAGAACTTGGCCTTTCCTTCTGCATGACACGGACATTCATGATGTAAAAAAGCAGGGCCTTTGGACATTAGACCATGGTGTCGCACAAACCTTAATGACCAGAATACCTTATACAAACAGCCAATCTGGAAAACTTAGGTTGTAAATTCTACTATGTAAGAAGAGGTCTGACTGTCTCTCAGATGGGCTTGACAGGAGTCCCATGACAGCACCAAGCAACTTCCCCCTTAACAGTATTAAAAGGACTTTGGCTTCTCAGTACTTTAGCCCTCTCTGGGAACTCGCTGGCTGCTTTCTTACAGAGAGTGCCAATCAGTTCTGTCTGCCCGTGCCTTCCTCCATCAGCTTTCACACACCCTCCCAGGCAGTGGCCTTCCATACACTATTTCACACATGCAGACGACTCAGTGACTGACATTGTGTAGACTGGGGCTTTGCTGGAGAGAAGGCTCATCACCTCACAGGCAGGTCAGAGCAGGAGAGCACTGGGTTTGGTGGAATCCAAACTCCAGAAAGCAAAACAGCAGAAAGAGAATATTACCTCTCTCTTCACTACACTCAATTGGTGTCAAAGTGACTTTTAAATAAATTACCCCTCTTTTCAGCTAAGTAGGTTAAATTTTTATAAAATGTTAAATCCATTTTCATAAAGGAAAACTCAGTGAAAAAAGCAAAAATGCTAATTAACGTTTTAAAGTGTGATCTGGAGGATGTTTTAAAGAGAAGAATTAGCGCTTTAGGACAATGCCCTGCCATCCCTGTAAGGCTCACAAATTCCTTGAACTGCTGTGTATATCTATACACAAATCACAAAGATTCTGATACTCATTCTACCACTTTAAAGCTTTCAACTAAAACATCTCACCTTTATCTAAGAACCCAAGGTCATCCAACATATAGACATAACTCCCGTGCTCCCTATATGAGCTAATAATACTCCTTTGGCCTCTCTTTACCATAAGTTAAATGTCTTTAAGTTACCAAAATTTCAGCTTCAATCTCTAAACGTCAAGACGATTGAAATAGGTTGTTTGTCTCAAAATACAGACAAATCAAATTACAAACGATCCCACCTAACTTTAAGGCCTAGCTCAACACAGAAGTTATTTATATTAAACATTACTAAATGCACTAATCTTACTCTAATGATTATTGTTCAGTACTCAATTACTACAAAACAGCACTACTAACTATGTATGTACATCAAGGAACATCAACGAGTTCATTATTCAAATGAAGACATACCTGTGTCTGTGAAAGACTGGATATCATAGGTGAGGTCGACACTGAGATTTTCAGAGTTTTCAGTTTTTTTAAACACTAACCCAATCACCCACATTGTGCGAAATTCTTCCCTGCAAAGAACATTACCACAGGCCATTAGGATTCAGGAGAGCATGGCTGTTGATGATGGGTTGACAGCCTAGGCAAGGTATGTAGGAAATGTAATTCAAAAGTATAAGTCAAGAAGCTCTAAGTCCAAACCCCATCAAAAGATGCCTGCCCTCCCCATTCCTGTCATCTAGACCACGGCTATGCAAACAAGCTTCCCAAACAGCAGCCTTACATTTTTTGTATTGTACTGATGAGTCCAAAGTATTCACGGCACTAATCTTTGTTAAATGTGTTTCAAATAGTAAGGGGGTTCGGGAGGGAACATAATGCTTTTTTGAAAAGTGTTACATAGGTATAATTTCTATATAGAAAGTCTGTACTTTCGCTAGGCATAGTGATGTACACCTTTAATCACAGCAATTGGGAGGCAAAGGCAGGTGGGATAAGCAGTTTGAGGCCAGGCTAGGCTATATATAAGATCCTAACTCAAAAACCAAATTCAAGTAATTCTTTTAAATGATTCAAAGGAAAAAAAATTCAATCTATTTCACTAGAAAACTTGAACTCCAGAGCAAACTCAAGTGACCCTTAACCTATACTTCCTGATCATCCTTTCTTCAAAGTTTATCACTCACACTGTTCTAAATTCTAAATGTTAGAGCAACAACAAAAGCATCAACTAACTTCTAAGACCCTAAACAAAAAGGTGAGCTTACTTTCCATTTACCAGTCTCTGCAATGGTCTACATTCCATCCTGAATCAGGTATTTGCAAGTTTAAATCAAAATATATTCCCTTAAAATAAGGAGCAAAGACAGATGCTTGGTAAAACAGCCTACACTACTGTATAAAACTGAAGGAATGTTAGAAATACTCAAAACTGGAGTAGGACCGATCTACAGAATATCAACACCTAATCAGATAACAGGCTGCACTGTCAAGGACTATTACCGGGAAAAACAAATCTACTTCAGTGCCAATTTTCAAGAAATTATTCAATGTTTCTGGTGAGGGAAAACACAGATATAAATGCTAAATTAATAGGAAAAAAACTTAAGATCTATCCAAAATTGGTAAAACAGGGAATACTGAGAAACTAAGGCACACTACACTTCCTGATGAAAATTATATCCAGGAGAAAAGTCAGTAAGTTTAAAAAAAAAAAAAAATTAAACAACTTCAGATATATAATCAAGAGCTTCTCTGTGGATCCTTATAGAACAGACCGGAAAAAAAAATGAATAAAAAATAAAAAACAGTAAGCTGAAGATAGATCATCAGCAAAAAGCAAAGCCAGATAGTCTCCCTCCAGAAGGAAATGGTTGTTGCATATGCCTGTAAGCCCAGAAAAGTCCAGGCTAAGATATAAGGACCACAAGGTCCAGGCCAGTCTGGGCTACAACCTGTCTCCAAAGTCAACCTCAAAGTACCTATGAACACATCCACACACGAGGTGAAACGATAGGGCATGGTCAGGCTGCCTATGAACACATCCACACAGGAGGTGACAGGGTAGGTATGGGACTCAATGGGTAACATGCTTACCTGTCAGGACTTTCTTTAGGGGCTGGAAATGACTGGGGATTCACATGAGCCAGTGTAATAAACTCATTCTTCTCCAAGCTTCCAACCAGGATTCGGATTTTTGATTCCACCAAGCCCACCCTAGACAAATGTCATTAATAATAATGAGATTCTATGAAAATTCATATGCAAATCAACTTTTCATGTAAAAAGATAATATAAATATTATATATACATATAAAATACATATACCAAGGCTATTCCTTCAAATACAAAACTATAAGACTTAGGATCTACCAAAAAAAACACAAACTGGATGAAAAAAGAGAAAACTAGGTTAACTTTACGCAAACAGAAATTTAGGAGAATTATGTGAGCCTAAGTGTTAGCAAGCTAAGCTCAGCTAAGCAACGATAAACACTGTCAAGTAAGCAAGCCATGGTTAAGTCAGCAGGCTCCTTGAGCAGCAGCTGCCTCCCACACCTGTGTCTGAGCTCGCTCTCTACCTGAGTCATTCCAGCCACACCTCCTCTGACTACTCACCATTCCAGACGCTGCTTTTCCGTGGGCGCACTTGCTAGAAGTACAATATAATGCCTTTGAAGATAAAGACAACATGCTATTTACTTTATTTATGTGCTCTGTGCTGGATCTTATAACCATAATGTAATAAGGTTCCTCACACTTATAGACCAACATTGATTACACGGGGGGGGGGGGGGTGTCTAATCAGTGTGCACATAAAATCATGTAAGCTAAATCCCATGGTTTCACTACTGGCAAGTTGGATTTTCTACAACAAACTGAATAATTACCAAAAGAGTAGCTAAATTTTCAAGGTTGAAAAATCATTACATGGTAATTTTGCTCAACACTCCAACAGAGTGTTCTACTTAGAAAATTAACAAAGACACTCATGGAAAAACAATCTATCAAAAGAAAACTGTTTTCATGGAAACCAAAAACCAGGGCTCTTGACACAAAAATAATCATTTAATATACATACATACTACAAAAGTTGACTTCAAAAATAACATCAAGCACATCAGGGTTCCAGTAATATCATATGGTATTTATCAACCACCTACCCAAACAAATGGTATAAACCGTTGCAATGGGCTACCTGCAGTTAAGACTGTCCTGAAAGTAAAATAAGTGATGTCTACCCAGAACTTAAATCACACTTAAAAATGTAGAAATTCCAAGTTTATACTTCAAAAACTATCACCATGGGCAAGTATCTATTCTTAGGACTTTTGAAAGCAATTACAACTAAATTACTAGACAATTCTTAACAGAATAAATCACTCTGCATGTATCTTTTCTAAATACAGCAAGCTGAGTTTTACATAAGCAGCTTTACTACAAAAGCAAACTGAAGTATATTACCTAGTGGACACCAGACAGGGAGGTGCAGCATAGTCTAGTCTGAAAAGTCTGAGCACCTTCTCTTGTTCTTTCACATCTTCCAAGTAATGTTGCCAGTCAAAAGCAAACACAACTATCAACCACAGTAAGCCCATCTATGAAAACGGTCGTTCAAACTTTTCACAACTCTACACACAGCTCTAGAAATTACATGCCACCTGGACAAGAGAATGGCATTTGTCTTGGTGGAAAAGTACTGTCAAAAATTCACTAAATTAATAGAAATTTATAAAGTAGAGGAAAAAACTAAAAGCCCAAGACATGCAAAAATGAGGTGGGGCTACAGAAATAGTAAGTGTGCCCAGCTATAGAGCCATGTTGTCTACAGCCACAGAAAGGGGTGCTCACTTTCCCACCTGGTCAGCATTAGTTCAAACAAGCCAATCCAAACAGTCAAGAGTCACACAAAATCACTCAGTTCATGCACTTTGTGTACAGAGAAACTCAAACTAGGAATCATACAAATCAAGCAAAACCCTGACATGGTTAATCACATTTCAGGGTTACTGAGTCATTAAAAGAGGCGACCTCATTATGGGAAGAGATGCAAGAGCTCTCAAGGTGTAGCAGCTATCAGAGCAGACAGAACCTCACAAGTGTCAAGCTGCCTAAGTTTCACACAGCACAGCTTTTCCAATTCTATCTTAGTAGAGTTAAAGTGGACTTATTATTCAGGTTGGACAGACACTTGATGCTCTTGCCTCCAACTCCCATGTGCTGGGATTACAGGCCACCAAACCCCATACCCATCAACCATAAAAAGTAGATTTCCCCCTCACTCCCCTGAAAATTAATACTCTTATTGAACACCTGGATCTTCAGCAAAAGACTTAATGATGCACCACACCACTGTTTACAAATACAAAAACATACAATCCATTTTAACATAATTTTGTTGGCAATCCAAAGGCTAAAAGTTCAACTTGACTATTCAGGACATCCCAATGGAGGGATGTTTCTTCTTCTCTGTATACTTAAGATACACATACATATTTACCTATGAATATCTCATAACAAGATTTATGGGATAAATTTATATGTAGCTATATTTTAATAAAATTGATATAAAATCAATTTGTTTAAAATAGGCTGTAAATATTTTAACACAATTTAATAGAAAGCAGTGACTTCTCAAAGAAACCAAAAATCTCCAATTAGTTTTCACAAAAAACCTGCATTTTTCTATAATTTTACTTTTATATGTAGAGGTATTTTGCCTGCATATGTCTGTGTACCATGTACAAGTGCCCACAAAGGCCAGAAAAAGGTGAAGGATCCCTAGAACTGGAGTTACAGTTGGTTGTAAGCTGCCATGTAGGTCTTAGAAATTGATGTCAGTTCTTCTAGAAGAACAGGCAGAGTTCCTAACTGCTGAGCATTCTTCTAGTCCCAAACTCTGCATTTTAAAACATCAGAGCTAACTGGGGTGTCCAATTCCCAAGAATCTCAAGAATCCTCCAGAGCAGATCCATTTCTAGACTATACTGTAATCCCCCAAACTGTGATACTCTTCATGCCTGTCAGGCACCAACTCGCTCAAATGTCTCCAGGAAAAATCTAGGGGTTAATGCGATTGTTATTCCCCTAAGACTTCATATATAAATTAAATGAATTAAAATTTATGTAAAACTGTTCTTGGGCTAAGAACATACCTCATCTAGTAGAGTGTTTTCCTAATAAAAAATTCTAAGAATACTTAAGTTGTTATAGTTATTTACCAAAAAAGCATTCTGTAAGTAGGTTTCTTGGCCATTTCATCTCAGTACTTTACCTGGTTAGATGACAGCTCAGATACCAAGCACTGAAAGAAAAACCTATCTCTTAGTCAAAAGCCTTATAATTCTCTTTAAATTCATAAGCAAGAATTACAGTTCACTAAAGGTGTGCTGCTGCTGGGTTTCTGTTGGAGGGAGGGGATGCTCATATTTTCCAAAACTGATTTTGAACTTGCTATGTAGCTCAGGATGACCTTGAAATCTTGTTTCTGCTGCTTTTGCCTCCCTCCCGTGTGGGGAGATTACCTGTGTCCGAGCACACTCGGCTGATTTTTACACATTTTTACACGTGCTTTCCTAGTACACTACCTTCCTGATCCTCGTGAAACATAGTGGCTGAGATGGCCACTAGTCAGTGAGATATCCTAATGCCCATGGTTTATTGTTGCTTCACAAGTGACAATTATTAAAATACAAAGAGTACTTATTTAAAACTTGAAAAATTTACAACACAATGCCATTCCTTTCTTCAGGCAAACTCCCACCTCATTGTTTGAAAATGGATGAGTTTATATTTCAGGTGAATGAAATCTCTCCTATGGTCCCCCTCTCTTTCAAGAATAGCAGGAGTATTTTACACAATTTAAAATCCTAAAGACAAGATTAAGACTTTTCAAGGCATGCTTCACACAAAGCCGATCTGTGTCAGCAGCCTCAATTCTTCTAGGTCTTGATTACAGGACACTAAGACTCCCACTTCGGGCTACAATGTAACTGGTGTTTAAACTGTTCCAATCTACCTGCTTTGTGAGCCCAAAGCAGTGCTCACCTGCAGAGCAGCTAGAGCTTACATTCTCCAGTGTAACTGGGCTTACAATTCTGTGATACAAACCTGTTGCTACAGCCTCCTCTTGGTAATTTTTTAAAAGGATGACTGCCTCAGGTCTCAGGAAGTATTACTAACCCTCTTGTCAGCTAAGACCTTCCAGGTGCTACAGCAAAGCCTCGGGTGTGATGACCCACCAGCGTGTGCCTCTCTCAGTCCTGGCAGAGCATGGTCCATGCTAGCATCCACCTTCCCTCAAGCCCAAGCTAATGAAGCAGAAATTCCTCTTTCTCCAGCTCTTGTAATTACGGATGTGAGACAAGAAAACAAGTGTTCATGTTTGAGACTCAGCAACTGGGAAACGCTGGTATCTACCTTTTGAGGCCTTAATCTTTTAGGGTAACTGTCTCAAGTATGTTATTTTTCTAGGGTTGGCACGTATGACTGCTAATGGTCATCAGTTATCTCCTCAGCATTAAAGAAACAGCATGATGTGCCCATGAGAATGACAACCTAGAGATGGGCGTGACCGAGAGCACTGCAGCACTATGCTGCTCTGACTCTGACAACACAGTGCTCCCCGAACACAACAGGTAAACTGACTCCATTACTGCATTTCATGCAAGATACAGAAACAAAACACGGAGACATCATGAAGGTCATCATTCTTACTTTTAATTTGGGAAAAGTATAAAATAGTTTTGCTTAAATTATTGTAACAAAACACAGTTCAACATAAAAATGGTCAGGAAAGTCTCAAGCATTAAAGCAAAAATTTAAGTGGGGCTTTGCTTGATTTTCAGCCCAGGGCAAATAAAGCTCGAGTCCAGATTTGGTTCTTGTTCTTTTTGTAAGATTTATTGTAACTTAACATTTTCAACACAACACAATTCATGAGGCTTTTAACCTCTAAGGTATTAAAGCATTATATTAAAAGACATTAATAAAAATTATACCCACTTAAATTATTAGAAAACTATTTGCAGACATATTTTTGAAGGGGAGAAAATGTGCTAATTATTGAAAACATGTAATCAGCCAAACGCCGACATTTCATTAGGTCTGTGCATGTTCTAAACTATTCCAGGAAGCTTTCAGAATTAAAAGCAGAAATTTCTTGAGAAAGAACCTTTAACTTTTTAAGCGCTCACCCGCCTGCTAAGGTACAGACACTATCTTGATCGTAAGTGACAGACCTAGAAGAACTGAGGCTGCTGACACACAGTAGGACTGCTAGTCAATCAAGCAACAAAAGTGTGAGGCTAACACGCTGTACTGATAAAGGAAAAAAACAGTTTACTAAAAATGCTAAGTCCTTCTTGACAATAAGGAAAATCGTACAGACACTGGAGAGACTTGTCCCTAATCTGGCAAGAGGAGACAGACATATCCACTGCTAAACCACTACTTAAGAGCAACATGGCTGGCATGCCTTAAAATACATACTTGTACTTCTGAAAGAAGTTTGGAGCTTCAAAAAGTTTGGACCACTCTGCCTTACTCAGCAAAATTTCATCTGTGATAGCAAGACCTAAATTAAAAACATATTAGAATATTTGTATGTTTCAACCTAGCAATCTAGAATTTTAAATAATTTTAAACATACCACATGCATTCACTGTAGTCCTAAATATTAGCAAATGGAAGTTTTACTTTACAACCTTAGAGTACATTCTTACACATATTTCATAAGCACCGGAGAATTTTCTGAGAGCCACATTTCTGGTAAAATGCCATGTTCACATGAAGGCTCAGAGTGAAGCATAGTAGTTACCTGAGGAATCCTAAGTTCCCCATATAATGTTTCTGCCTTTTGAAATCAAGTTACTGCTATCTCTAAATGGCCAACAAGTCTTTCCCATTAAAAACCTTCCTTGTGTGGAACACAAGAGTAGTCAACTTAAAGCTTAAGATGGTACACAGCCTTTTCTATCTGACACTTTCAGTCATCTTGGTCTTTGAAGAATTAAGACAACTAGTAATACCTTCAAATTTACAATAAACTGGGGCCCAGAGTCAAGGATCTTCTCAAAGGCAGAGTTTTGGCCCCAACCACACTCCAAGTTCTTTTCCGAGGAATGTAAAAAGTCTGCACCCCTTGAGTAACCCAGGAAGATGAAGTGGCACCAGCTCTGATGTTAGAAGGCCCTGACATAGCCTTAAGCCAATGTCCAAGTCTATAAATGTTGCTTCATTCTCCAACATACTGTCAGAGTAAACCGCTCAAACAGTTGAGTTACTCTCCAACACATAAGCAAAAATAAATGCACAAACCCAGTCTAGTAATTCAATTCAATCACACAACTAGCTGACTGCTGGGTCGGCAACAGAAGGTACACCCTTTTGTATGAAGTAGAGCAGAAGCAGAAACACTTACCTTGTTTAAACTCCTCAACCATGACCATCCGTGTTGAAACGGACACATTGTACGTGGAGTTCTGTTGTGGGTATGCTGGTGTAATTATAGGCATAAGATGGTACCTATCACTGGGGTTTACCTACATACAACAACAGCCAATCAGTTTCTTCAAGTACATATACAACAGATACTTGGACTTTTACCCCTTGTTAAACTGAACCAATGATTACATTTTACTTCATTCATAGCTGGAGTTGAGAAATAAAACACATGTCAAGAGACTGTTTTATAGAAATTTCTTACAGAAGGAAAGATCTAGTCAACAGTCTGTTCCCAAGATGGAGGTATGACTACCTTGCAAACTGACTGCATGTACCTGCTGGCAAAAACAAAACAAAGCAGAAAAATGTAGTTGCAAATCTACTGCTTTTCTGTATTCGGCAGCATAAATGAGAGTGCCTGCAAAATTACACTTTTAAGTGTTCTTTTAAAACTGACACGAAATAAGATGAGACTGTCCTTGCAACCCTCAGCCATCGGTGAAATCTTATTGACAGAGGTAGAACAGCTCTGGGCCGGTGAGACACCAGGATGATTTAGTGACTGCTCATGTGTGCACTGTGTGCTTCATCCCCACAAAGGCAACTACGACTCACACTCTCCTTTAAATGCCTTGAGGCTCAGGCAACTTGAAAGCACACAGCTTAGGGCAGGGCCCCAAAGGACTTATAAGATTTTGATATTGTAATGAAAAACAAATTTTTAAAAATTACGATCTCAAAAACCTGGAAAGTTTTTTGATTCCAATGAATTCCTCTTATCAATGAATAAAGCTAATGTTACTGACGCCTAAAAAGTCTAAGTAGTAAATGCTATCTGTAACTTTTCAACAAAGTGGGTGATCTTCCCTAACACATTCTGCATCTCTCAGACACCTAAACCAGACTTTACAATTACAGCACGGTCACTGCAATTCTGCTTAGAAGCCATATGCTACATACAAACTATGCAAGAGCTTTCTAAAACAAGCCAATTTAACAAAATACTTAGATCAAATAAAAAAATATACAGGGATTTTTAGTATCCTTTTATTTTTTTTTTTTTTTTAAGCACAAACGCCCATACAACTTTGACTTACAGGATAGTGCTATACGGAATAAGTTGTTAGTGGAATCTGTATCAACTGTGTACAATTAAATGTGGTTTACAGGGTACAGCATTACACTTCTCACAGCAAAGGACAATTAGAGAGCAGGTCATCTATAACAAGTGAAGTGAGTGTATCCACTCATGTGTAAGAACTGGGCGGCCTCCTTGTTTATGCAGGTGACTTTTCTTATTGAACAGTGCGAATTTGTAGGGGAAAAAATAATACACTAACCCTTGGGTCCCACACAGGCAAATTAAGATTGCATTCTTCAGGCTGTTTCAATAGCACTGGATTTGGCCATTCCCTGTTCAAAAAGATTGTAGCACTTGATAAGACTATTGGACAATAGCATCTGAACGTTTCTGTTAAACAAACAGCATTCGTGAATGCAACCCTGCCTCACTCACTTGGCAAATACACCAGAGCCCCTCATTCCCTTCTGTTTACGTACTACTCCTCTAGGAATCAAACTATGACAGCTTTCTCAAACTCATGCCAGACATCTGCTCTGCTGGAGAACGGATACAGCACTATTCAAACAGTAAGTGCCACCTCAGACATCTAGTGTGTTCACCTCGGCCTCTAACAAGGCCAATCCCATTTAAGAGAGAACCTCCTGTCTTCACACTAGTTCCATCCACGGGCATATGCAAAGTGACTTGTAACTAGTCAAGGTGCTAGGAGTAACTGTAGAGGTTAACGAGGATGATGCTTCCCATGATTACTATATATAACAGTCATGTTATAAAATGTATTAATGCTACTTCAGTTGGCATAAAGATCAAAGATAAAAAAGTTTCTTTTGCTTAGTATAAATCAAGCTGGTCTACTAGAAATGTTCGTGGACCTACTAGAAATGTTCTGCATCTAACCTCACCACAGCTCCCTCTCCAAGACAAAGAGGCAAAGCAGCAGAGACACACTGGAAAGAGCAGTAGCTATAAATTAAATCCAGAGTCTGTTACCAAACGACTGCAAACAAGTCTTTCTTCACACGAAGAAAGGAAAGTATTGGCAATATGAAAGACAAATCTCTTTAAAATAATTTGACTAAATCCCCAATTCTTGGTGTTAAAGTAACTACCTCAAATTGGCAGTGTCTTGGATTTTTCTTAAATCAAAACTCATCAACATGTGCATCTTGATTAGGAGACTTTAATGGATCTGGGCTAACAAGTCTCAAAGATCCAGTGACTACATTTATTTTTCAGTCACTTAACATATTTTTTAAAAATTGTTATAAAAGTGACACCTTTAAGGTTTTACTAAGTTAATGACAGCTGAAGGTAAAACACAATCACAAACCAATATAGCCTATGGATAGAAGCCATCAGAATGAAAGGAGTGGTGTGTGTGAGTTCTACCCACCCTATTAACAGAGCAGATGGCAGAACACATTACAGTAGCTAAGTTCAGAGTTTATTTGGAGGGTAGGCTCACACAAGTAGCATAGGTTTTATTCGCCTTATGACCCTGCAGAACTAGGGAGAGAAAATGGAGTTTAGGTTTGCCTTTTCACATACAATGTCTCTTCCCAACACGGTAGCTGTATCTTCAACTAAAACTGGTTAGGTTTTGGCGGGACTGGTGACTAAACTCAAGGCCTTGTGCATGCCGGGCAAGAAGTCTATCACTGAGCTACACCCTCAGCCCACACACTAAATTGAAATCTGAAACCAGCTGTAGAAATGTCACAGAAATAAGACTAAACTTCGGTGTCTACAATCAATTTTATTGTAATATAATCTAAAAACATACCATTTAGAAAATACCAAGAAAAATTTATGTACAAGAGTTGATGCTATTGCATTTGGATAAAGCTGGCAAGTTCTTGCTACTAGCATAGCCCAGGAAACACCACCGAGGAAACCTAATATATTGGAATAGATGTTGTGCCCTGTTGATAAGGGAAAAGCAAAAAGATTAAGTTAGTGTTGACAAAGAGCTTCAATGTTTTTAATAAGCTAGCCAACAAATTCTGAACTCACGTTTGGCCCACAGTTTGATGGCTCTCAGAGTTAACCTGAAGTTGTCAATGTTTGGTACTAGATGTAAAATCTCATCGGTTACCCTGCAACCTGATTAATGGGAGTGAGAGAAACACAACATTAAGCCTCAGGTGTTATGACAGTGTCATCATCAATTTTCTAAGACTATCCCAAATTAAAACTTTATTTGGTGGAATGACTATGTGACTTCAATAGAGTTAAAAGGCATGAAATCAAGTAGTTCTTTCTTGTCCCAAGCACAATCCTTAATCACAACTAACACACCTAGCAGTCTGCTTAATCTCAATCTCACAACTCATGACTTTTTCTTTATATATTCCCCAAGGAGTTAGTTAGTTCATCTAAGCTTCTAACAGTTGTCCCAAAGCACAGGTAATGAGCTTTATTAACATTCATTTAAAAAGAAAACCAACCCCTTACATTTATCTGATAAGATTATAAAGCAACCATCAAATGCAAATTAATGAGGGTTACACAGTAAAGCCTCAAATCACTAGCAACATTATGTCAGTTGTTTTTTTTTTAAAAAGATTCATTCATTCATTTACTTATTTTCATGCATATGGGTACACTGTAGCTGTACAGATGGTTGTGAGCCACCATGTGGTTGCTGGAATTTGAACTCAGGACCTTCGGAAGAGCAGTCAGTACTCTTGAGTGCTGAGCCATCTCTCCAGATCCCAATGTCAGTCTTTTTAAGGATGTAATATACCATTAATAGCAGGGAAAAGTGAAAGATCATCAGTGAGCAAATCAACTACCAGACACGACTCTGTAGTCTTTCCAGGGTAAAGAATTTTTTATTATATCCATTATGCATTTACACTGGCTACAAAAACCTTCATTGCAAAGCATATGCTTTAAAAACTACTAATTACTATTTGAAAAAAGCCCTTCGACTTCACAAAAGGAAGCAGGCTTTTACATACCATTAAGGCTTCTTATGCATCTTATATCTAGGTTTTTAAGCAGACTGTCATCTCGTAGGTCCAAATCTTCTGGAATAGTCTGCAGTGCTAATCTTGCAAACAAAATATCAATCTAAAACAAAAATAAAATCTAACATTCCATATCTGTCAAACTACGTTTATGGCATTTTCTATTTAAAAAAAAAAATTCTTAAAGCCCTCTCACCAACCATGAACCTTGCAATGGCTACACCAGCCTCCCAAGAAACCCATGCTGTATACACAGGCACATTAACGAGAGGCTAAAGCACAGGAACGAACGATGAGACGAAACAGAGCCTAACCAACAGTACATGTCATTGCTAGATGCATACACTGAAAGTAAGCACTGGTTTAGCATCTGCAGGAGCTGTAAGCTGGCTGCACACTTAAAGGGGGCAAACTGTGAGACAGACACACTCACAATGAGCTCAGAAAGGAACTAACATGTTCATTTATTTTCACATAAAAAGCAAAATCAATATGTAAACAGTCACTTTATATTTTAATTATAGATATCTTTATGTCTAAATACTGACCATAACTCAAAACTATGCAAATTTAATTCTTAACCAAATTTAACAATTTTGGCTACTTATTAAAGCCAATAGTTCAACCTTTCATAAGTTAGGTATCTTCTATAGCAATTCTAAAAACTGCCTCGGCAACTACATTTTTAAAAAAACAGCAAGTCATCCCTCTTGCAGTATCTCAAACTTTATAGTCAGCAACATCATCATCACAACACCATCACTTTACAAAAGAAGTAAAGTAAGCGTAAGTTCTGTGGCAACAACTCTCTGCGCCAAAAAAAAACTAGGTGGGGTAGGGCACTAACTCTATCAAACTACTTAAAGTGCTGTCACGCTCACGCGGCCCTATCTTTTGAAAGTATTTATATAAAGTAACCTAAATAAAACGGCTACTTGCAAAAGCAGACTGCATACTTACTGCCTGAACTAGAACACAAAGTTCACACGGGAAGAAAATACCACACAACTATTCTGCAGGAGCTTCCAGTCCTACGTCCTTTGCTCACACTTCCACTAAGAGGTAGAAAAGAACCTACCTAATGCACATGCTCTACAAAGAATGGCCACCCATTTATAAGACAAAAAAAAATTGTTGGGATTAACCAACTCACAAATTCTTACTGGCAATCAAATTTTTATCTAAATTGACCAAGATCCAGGATAGCCCCTATCAAAAGCTGCCCACTAGGACTAGGCCTTACCTCTATTCCATCAAAACAGAGTTTGATAACTGGTACAAATGCCTCTTCAACAGCCTGTGAGAAAGTGAAAAAGTTTAGTTCTGAAGCTCCACCATAAGCCCATGTTAAATGCTTCCACTACCTTTTACTTAGTCTGGGCCAGGGTCTCAATTAGACCAACACAGCTGAGAATACCCTGAACATCTGCTCCTCCTGCCTCTACTTCCCAAGTACCAGGATTACAGGTAAGCTATGTGGCTACTATTGCTACTTTTTAAAAATATAACACTTGAAATTCTTTTACCATAATTTAGCATAATTCCCAACAAAAATAAGTTTTTAGCTATGAACTTTACACTGAAGCCTGAAGGCTCAAAATCCTCCATTTCTATCATAGGAAATGTGGCTGTTCAGAGATTACTTATTGTGTTTGCTTCTGTGTTCCAAGAAGTTTACAGGTTTATCATTCTAGTTTTATTGTAAAATACAAAGACATGTATTTGCTGAGTGTTTAAAATTGCCTAGCAAATGACAGCTCAATTAAATGATTCCTCTACCTGTAAACACATTTATGAACAAACTAAATGGGATTTAACTCTTCCTTTCTTGCCCCAATATGTACATACTCTTAAATCTTTCACTTCTTCTTGTAATTTCAATTTATCATAGAATGAGGTGAAAAAGTCACTTCGATCAACATGTCTTGGCGCAACACACAACGCATCGATATCAGCACCTTAAAAAAAGGAAACCAACTGTCACACAGTGTACAAGTACTCCTGTCTTATCAGTAACAGTACATTTGTTTTGACAGGATATTGGTAAGCTTTCTAGAACTTTGGCCTCTCGACAAATACAACCAGCCAGTAGGGAAAGGTACTACTAATTAATGGGCATGATTTTCTTCAGACATACTATATTTAAAATGGACTCTATAAACAAGTCAAAACAAGGGTGAGCCAGGACTTTCCTGGAGAGCACTAATTTATAGTCCTGATTTCATCAATACACAAACACAATTTTCCTTTATGTCTTTTTCAACGGTGCTTCTCTGCTCAAAGTATTAAACTAAAAACTTGCATAGAGATGTCAATACTAGACTAGGCATCCTACTAAAAAGTGGCCTGCAGTGAACAAGGCACACAACACATATCAAAGTAAATATTCAATGTGATCACCAGTAGCCATGGACGCACTGATTCAGTTTTTGCTAAGCTGTATTTTACAATCTATTTGCAATAAAAAAAAAAAATGAGGACAAGAAAATGACAAGACTTTCTCAGAGCTCTGACACTTTCTTCTCACAACCAGTGTGATACTCTTCAGAAAGAAAGAAGGAATCTATGGAGAATTGTCCACAGACCACAGTGGAAGTTGCTCTGTACCCACACTTTCCAATGCAAGAAACCAGCCAAGTGCCGTTTGATACAGAAAACATGCCTTACTCCACTAGTTAACTAAGCTTATTACTGTACTAAATTACAGACATCAGCTATAGAAGCTCTTTCTGATCTTTAAAAAATTAAGACTCACTTCCACGATAGCCAATGCTTGCGTATGAGTCATTAAAAACTGTTAAAATCTTAAAGAAATTCAAGTTCTACTAGTTCAAAGTAAGCAAAATATTACCTACCTTTTGTATGTACTCCTAGTCTGTAAGATCCAAAAGTAAAAATTTTTCCTCCAACATTTTCAATTACAGATTGTGGAAGATTCTGTTGAACAAACAATGGTTGTTAGTAAAGCAGGGAAACGAATTCAAATGACAGAGTTAACTAATTTCTCAGTTGTTATTTGTTAATTTATGGGGAAGATCTTCCTGGGTTTTTTGTTTTATTAATTCCAAGAATTGGAATTATAAAAATGTTAATGATGCTATACTTTTAAAAAGCAGCAGCAGGAGGATGTAGTTCAGGCGGCAGAGCCCTTGAGTGTTCATCAGGTCCTAAGCTGATACTCAGCTCCACAGAAAACTGGGACTGTGGCACACACCTGTAATCCTCAACACTAGGGACGTGGTGGAAGGAGGATCCACATTCAAGGTCATCCTCACCTTTATATATGGACGTTGAGGCCAGCCTGCCTATAAGAACACCCATCTCAAAGCATAAGTACATGCCAGGCAGTGGTAGTGCATGCCTTTAATCCTAGCATTTGCAAGGAAGAACAGATAGCTCTCTGCAAGTTCGAGGCCAGCCAGGTCTACAGAGTGAGTTCTAGGACAGCCAGGGCTACACAGAGAAACCCTGTCTCGAAAAATCTAAAAACAAAAAACCAAACAACAACAACAAAAGGAACTAAAAACAACAACAGCAGCAGCAAAAACAAAATCCTATGGAGGCATAAAATCACAACTAGCCTAAGTGATCTGACACAGGAAAAGCATGGTGAGGAGCCATGTTACCTAATTTCTAATCATACTAGAGCCAGGAGCAAAAACATGAAACTGACACAAAACAATACTACACAGACCAAAAGAACACAGCAGAGGACACAAAGATAAATCACGCAGCGGCAGCCTTCTCTCATCACAAATCCATGTTCTTGAACCTGTGTTGCCCCTAAATGAAAAGTTTTGGAACTGGCCTCACAGGCTCTCTACTATCTACTTAGTTATGGATAGCCCATGACAGCAGGGTGGTACACAGCCTTTCCATCCCTCATCATGAGTCAGGAGGCCAAAGGCAGTCTGGGCTACATGAAACCCTATCTCAAAAGACAAGACAGGCCTAGTTTTAAAATAATCAATCAATCAATCAATCAATCAATCAAAGGTTCTGACCAGGATTAGTGGCAACAACTACTATACTCCCAGAACCAGGAAGGTAAAGGCATCACTAGATCCAGCTGGTGAGGTCCAAGGCCTACCTAAATACTATATAAATACTAAATACGTACTAAAGCCCTTTGTGAACCAGCTGTGGCTTTGTCTACTTGACTAGGGTGTTTACGCATCTAAGAAAAAGGTCTTCCAATAAACGCAAGTTTCTTACATAAGACTAGCACCAACTTCAAAGAATAAAAACACCTCAGCTTGGACACTCCTTGCTCAGCCCATAAAACTTACCTTTCTAATTTTTCTATCAAAAAGAAAATCTGTTAATGTTACACGTGGGACATAAAGACTGCCATTTAGATGCTCTACTTGTTCAATTTTTTTTTTTTTTTTTTGAGACAGGGTTTCTCTGTGTAGCCCTGGCTGTCCTGGAACTCACTCTGTAGACCAGGCTGGCCTCAAACTCAGAAATCTGCCTGCCCCTGCCTCCCAAGTGCTGGGATTAAAGACATGCACCACCACTGCCTGGCTTCAAAATTTTTTATAACGATTTATTTATTTATTTATTTATTTATTTCATGTATGTGTGTACACTGTCGGTGTTTTCAGACACACCAGAAGAGGGCATCAGATGTCCATTACAGATGGCTATGAGCCACCATGTGGTTACTGGGAATTAAACTCAGAACCTCTGGAAGAGTGCTCTTAACCACTGAGTCATCTCTCCAGCTCTAGTTGTTCAATTTTTAACCAGATACTTAAAACATATAAAGATATTTTAAGAATACTATCAACTTACTAAAACCAAGCAACTTACTTCTCCCTTGTTATTACTACCATCTTCTGTCCTGTTGAGTCTTTCTTTCTTTCCTCAGTTCTCTATCAGTTTTTTGGCTGCATATAAACTGTACTGGCTGGTTTTGTGTGTCAACTTGACACAGGCTGCAGTTATCACAGAGAAGGGAGCTTCAGTTGGGGAAGTGCCTCCATGAGATCCAGCTATGGGGCATTTTCTCAATTGGTGATCAAGGGGGTAGGCCCCTTGTGGGTGGTGCCTTCCCTGGGCTGGAAGTCTTGGGTTCTATAAGAGAGCAGGCTGAGCAAGCCAGGGGAAGCAAGCCAGTAAGAAAGATCTCTCCATGGCCTTTGCATCAGCTCCTGCTTTCTGACCTGCTTGAGTTCCAGTTCTGGCTTCCTTTGTGATAAACAGCAACATGGAAGTAAGCTAAATAAACCCTTTCCTCCCCAACTTGCATCTTGGTCATGATGTTTGTGCAAGAATAGAAACCCTGACTAAGACATAAACTAAGCATGATTTTCTACTACAGAAAAATTACTATTTACAGAACTTTTTGAAAATGGGTCAAATACACACCGCACAGCTCTAAAACCTTTTCCTTTACCAGGCTCTTTAACTGTATGAATGAGTACACTGAAAGTGCCATGAATTCAGAGAATAGCACAACAGAACAATGATGTTCCATTTGAGTATGTAAAACTGAAAAGTACCTAAGACTATTAAAAAAAAAAAAAAAAAGAGGAGGGAGGGACAACAAGACAACACAAGAAATCTGGAGATGGCCTGCCACTTAATAGCACTGGCTGCTCTTCTAAAAGACCCAAGTTCAGTTCTCAGCACCCACAACCCCCACGGCAGCTCACAAAATCTGTAACTGCAGTTCCAGGGGATCTGCTGCCCCCTTCTGACCTTTTCAAGCACCAGAAACATGGTACACACACAGGTATACCTGTAGGCAAAACACCCATAAACTTAAACTCAATAATTAGAACAAACAGAAAACAAGCAAATTATCCCAGAACTTTTTAAAGACAGTGAAGATTCTCAAGTACAGTAGATACTGAGTCTAGAACTGGAACATTCTTTAAAAATGTAATAAACATTCTTAACCACTTTCATTTTTGATTAGAGACAATGAGTCTTACAACCTCAAATTCTTAATCCTCTGGCCTCCACCTTCTAAGTGGTGGAACTGGCGATCAATGCCATATCCACCTTCCTTAATCAGGGGAATCCTTCCCAGAAGTAATCCTTACAAGAATGAGCAATAGTTCACAATTACTGGGCCCAACTTTGAAATACTGTAACCAGGGAGTATTTTAATTTTTTTTTTTTTTTTGAAAATTCACTTATTTCAGTTGGCTTCTTTCAAAATAACAAGCAATTTGGAAACTTACAAATAAGAATGGCACATTTAAAGACGTTTCAAATCCTGGCTGGTTGTGCTGCACACTCCTTTAGTCCCAGCACTCAGGAAGCAGAGGAGAGGGGACCTCTGTGAGTCTGGTGTCAGCCTGATCTATATAGTGTGCTCCAGGACAACATACAGCAGAACCCTATCTCAGAAACAAACAACCCACAAAGACTGAATCCAGTCAAGGGAAGCCAACTGAGGAGACAACACCTGGCTTCTGTGGTATCGCCTTACCTTGCTTTCACTGATTTCTCGAATCCATTCTTTCACCAGGTTATTTAATTTTCCCAAAATTAAAATCCTGTTGATAAAGCAATTAGTTATTTATTACTTACTACAAATTAAGTTGTAAGTAAGTGGTTTACTAAGTTCTACTTTTCTTGTTTTGGGGACAAGGTCATACTACATAGCCCAGGCTGGCCTAGAACTCAGTCTTCCCTCTGCCTCCCAAGAGCTGGGATTATGGAAATGTACTACCATATTAGACTGTCTACAGATAGGGCTTAACTATGCAATCTAGGCTAGCCTAGAAATCACAGGAATATGCCCACCTTTGCTTTGGGATTAAAAGTGTGGGGCACCACACTCAGCCTCAAAATTCACATTTTGTAAGAGACCAGAAACTTAATGGTGGTTTTGCATTGGCGCTTGTACACTGGTTAAAGCATTTCCTTTTCTCCTGCACTAAACCAAGAGCCACCAGAATTTTTTTTTTTAATTTTATTTATGTATGTTTTTCCTGCATGTATGTCTTGCATGCATGCTTTGTACACAGAGGCCAGAAGAGGGCACTGGATCCCTGAAACTGGAGTTAGAGATGTAAAAACTACTAGGTGAGCACTGGAAATTGATCCTAGGTCCTCAGTAAGAGCAGCCAGTGCTCGCTATTTCTGAGCCATCTCCAGCCCCCATCAAAAGAAAATTTTCATTGAGCTAAGGGTAGCTCTGTGGTAGAGCACTTGCCTACAATGCACTATTTCAGCCCTAAGACTGCTTTATCCCTCCTTATCCGCCAAGGAAATCATTCTTATACCAACAGAACTCTATAGAAAACAAGTTCTTTCTCAGAGTGTGTGAGACAAGTATAAGATTTAGAGTAGGCTGGCCTACTGAGTGGAAAAATGTCTCAAAATTCAGACTATAAGTATCCTAAAGCACAGGGCTCACGCATATCTCCTTACCTGCGCTGCAGTTCCTCCTCTTCTTCGAAAACCCCAAAGGGCTTCAGTGTCTCGATGAGTTTCTGTGTGAGTAGGCAGTCAGTCTCCTTGGGGGCTGCTAAGCTGATAGGAGAGGTAATGCCATAGTGCCTCTGTGGTGGCTGCGTTTGTTGTGATCCCTGCGTTGTAACTGGACTAAAAATGGAATTGGATAAACTTTCTTTACTGTCAAAATAGTTCTACAATTTGAAACTAATCAACATGACGAGAACAGGCCCATTAGTAAAAGGCACTTTCACACAGCTGCCTCTTGCCCTGCTACCCACACTTGACTTTCTTTTCAGACAGGAGCTGCAGCGCAATCCAGGCTGGCCAACACTGCCCTCTGTCTCAGTACCGGAATGCTAGAACTAGAGGCATGTCACCATGCTAGCCTCCAGATTTCTACTTTGAAAAGACATTTTGCTTCACAAAAAAAAAATCCCTAGATACTTTGAAATAAAACATATCAATAAATTATTTCTCCTCCTCCAGAAACTTTAACATCACTTAAACACCAAAATAAACGGAAGTACACAGAGCAACACACTACCAGAAAGCATGCAGTACAGAACACACTGCTAGATAGAGTGCAATACAGAAAATAAACCTCTTACAAATTTAACAAGTCTTTCTGCACTGTTATTTCTAAAGCCCTTATAAACACTACAGGAAAAAGAATGCGCCAGGAGGTGGCAGCGCATGCCTTTAATCCCAGCACTTGGGAGGCAGAGCCAGGCGGATTTCTGAGTTCGGGGTCAGCCTGATCTACAGAGTGAGTTCCAGGACAGCCAGAGCTACAGAGAAACCCTGTCTCGAAAAACAAAAAACAAACAAACAAAAAAAAAAAAAGAATGTGGGCATCGGGTGTACAGTAATCCCAGCACTACTTTCCAAACCCTATCTCAAGAAAGGAAAAGCAAATGTTATTTTTGAACATAAGACACTCTCTAAGTGGAACTTAGCATGTGACTCAATGGATGGCATAGGTAATTGGGCAAAGAGCACAGACAAATCCAATTTGAAGGGAAAAAGCTGAATTCATACTAAGTTTCTGACACATTTTTGGAAAGAATTACATCTGATAATATTATGTATTAAATGCCAGCATATAGATCCAGTGGACTCTGCTTTTGTCTTCTAATACCAACACAGATGTTGGCATGCCCGCAAGCTCATTCTGCCTGTTACTGAGGAGCCATTAGCTAGCTACGTGTCTTCTTAATCGCTGTACCCTGATATATTTGTGTTTGTCAGCCTTTATTCAGACTCACATTTTATTCAGTCACATTTCCTTTTATTCAGAGTCACATTTCCTGAATAAATAAGAATCTGATTTATTTCCTGCAATCAGTGAACTCCTCTCCAATCTCTTCAACCTGCTCTTCTCAACTGTACAGCTTGCTGGACAACTCTGGAATCCACATAAACACCAAGCATTTTCTTAAAGCTAAAAAACTAAAGATTTTATTTTCCAAAATTATACAGTATCTACAACTAAGATATAGTTAGTCTAACTGAATTCATGTCTTAAGTACTGTTTGTTTTCAAAACTGGTTAAGAAACAGATAGCCCTCGAAACCACATAACTAAGCCAGGAGTGGTAGCTCACACTTCTAACTCAAGCACTCAGGAGGCAGAGGTAGGATGATGAGTTGCAGACAGGCTGTCTCACCACCCTCCCAACTCTCACCACCCTCCCAACTCTAAGAATGTCAACCTTTCCCGCTTACCTATGCCCCAGCACTACTTGCTGCTTGACACTCACTGCTCCACTGATTATCCAACTACAGTCCCCCATGACTGTAAGTGTGATCATCAAGAATGTTTTATTTTTGTTCTGTTTCAGATAAGATTTTCCCATGTAGCCCAGGATAAGCTATCACTTTGCACCTTCCTGCTTTAGATTAAGATGAATGTGCCACAGTGCCCAGCTCTCGTAAGAGGTTTTTACATTAAGTAAAGCTAAAGCCAAAACCAAGTCTATCAGTCCAAAACCGTCTGTCAGTCCAGCACTCTCAGAAGTGCGTGGTGAAATCACATTTTAGAGACTTGAAAGCAAACGCCATCTCTGTCTAAAGTGTTATACAAGCAAAGAAACTGTGGTCCTCGGCTTTCTTCACCTTGGCTGTTATAAATTCCTTACCCTTCAGTTCAATTTAGATTAGTAGCAAAATACAAATCACTCACTGTAGTTTTCCCAGTCTTCACCATTCCCATCCCCCCTTCAAAACTTCAGTTCTACTGTCAGACACACAACACACAAAAGCTTGGAATGCTCCCGTCAAGGTCACTGTATCAGTGTATCCGGAGATAGGTTTAGATTTATAAATCTGCACAAAGCTCTTTAATCTACAAGATATGGTGGTGCACGCCTACAACCTCAGAACTGAGGCACAACAAGGACCCAAGGTTACTCCTCTATTAAATTTTGTAGCCAGTTTGGGCTACAAAAGACCATGTCTTTAGGGGAAAAAAGAACTTAAAAAAGGGGTAAAAATAATTGTTCATCCTATTTGGGGGGGGCCTTTATGTCCACATTAGTCTCCACGCAAAAATGATAGGGAGATAAATCATATGCAAGTTTTTTTTAATTTACCTCAACTCAAAATGTAGTCATCTAGCTACTAAATGTATCTGTTACGCATATATATACACATGTACAAATAAACACACATCACATATATCTCATCTAATTCAAAAGCATATACAATACATACCTCTAATGTAAACATACACACATGTACATACAAGCACACACAAATCATCTAATTCAAGTAAGAACATGCATAATAAAGTAGAGACTGAGAGATGGCTCAGCCTGTAGAGTACTTTCCTTATAGGTCTGCTGACCTGAGTTCAAGCTCCAGAACCCACATAAAAAGCAAGATATAGTAATGTGCCACTGTGATCCCAGCACTCCTGTGGGAACATGGGAGATGAAGACTGGGAGTAGCAAAAACAAGAGACTTCAGCATGAATAAAGGAGGAAGCTGTGACCCCATGGAGGAAGCACAGGCATCAAGAGCAGTGTGTAGGATGGATTGCACACTCTCACAATTAAACAAAAGCAAATAGTCTAACACCAGGGTGCCTGTTTGGAGTACCCAAAACGTTCCAAGAAGAAACACTGTTGTTATACTTTAAATAAAACTCACCCTTCCCATTTAACATAAGAAATTAATTAAATACAGAGAGCTCAGAGACAGAACAAATTAGAGCAAGAGGAACACAAAGAAATCAAACACAGTGCTAAAAGCACATTAAGACATCTTTTTGCTATTATTCAGTTTCTTACAAAACAGAAATATACACCTCAATTTTGGACAAACTGAACAGAAACTCTTAAGAATGAAGACTGCATGCTAGGTCCACACCATACATGTCCCTGAGCTGTTCACAGCAGAGTCTCTTCCATCTCTAAAACCATCAGGCCACATCTACCACTGTCCAGAACACTTTTTTCAGACATTGGACCTATGGTACATGTCTGCAGTCCTAACACTTTGGGGTGCAGACAGAAAGAACAACAGTTCAAGGTCATACTCACCTATGTGTAAGTTTAAGGTCACCTGGTTATTTAAAACTCTGCCCCCAAAACATGAAAGAATAAAATCTGCTTCATGTTCATTCTAATGTTAAGTGGTCCAGGTCATGATGCTCAGCCTCATCTCAGGCCCACAGCAATGGAGCCAGCTGAGCATGAAGTAGAACCTGAGACAGAGAACCAAAATCAAGACTTCCTCCTTAGATTTTTATTTTGCTTAGGTAGTTGGCACAGATAGAAAAATGAGCATAGCATTATGAGTTTAAAAATGTAGACTGTAGGGCTGGAGAGATGGCTCAGTGGTTAAGAGCACTGACTGCTCTTCCAAAGGTCCTGAGTTCAAATCCCAGCAACCACCATGGTGGCTCACAATCATCTGTAATGAGATCTGATGCCCTCTTCTGGAGTGTCTGAAGACAGCTACAGTGTATTAACATGTAATAATAAATAAATCTTTAAAAAAAAATGTAGACTGTAATCCTAGTACTGAAGAGGCTCAGGAAGGAAGTTAGCAACAAGTTCAAGGCCAGTCTGGTCTACACTGCAAAATCAGGTCAGCAAAGCCTAGAAAGATGTCTCAAGAAAAAGGGGTAAGGCGGCAGGGACACTGCTCTTAAATGTCCCAACAGAAGAAGGCTTGGTTTATCCTTTTAAAGTGAAGTGTGGCACTGTTTGCCAAACCTTAAAAGCAGATACCAACTTCCTAAAGGCATTTAACCTAACAGCTTCAGCTCTAGCCATCCATCTCTCAAAGCTTCTGACCCTGAAACACAGAGCCTCAGCAACACTTTTTAAAGACCAGGCACATCAGGCCGACTTAATCTCCAACACATTTTAAAAAATGTAACAAGTGTGCCGGGGGCGTGGTGGCCCACGCCTTTAATCCCAGCACTTGGGAGGCAGAAGCAGGCGGATTCGAGGCCAGCCTGGCCTACAGAGTGAGTTCCAGGACAACCAGGGCTATACAAAGAAACCCTGTCTCCAAAAACCAAAAAAAAAAAAAAGGTAACAAGCTGGGCATGGTGACTCTAGACTTAGTACCCAGCACTCTGGAGGCTGAGGCAGGAGAATGAATGGTTGTGAGTTTGGAGCCCTGCTGTACTACAGAAAAGCTATCTTGGGAGATGGGAAACAATACCTAACATATTGCACAAATGTGTGCCTTTATGCACTTCTGAAAGCAGAGAATGATGGAGTGTTCCATACTCCTAGTTAGAAGAACAGTAGAAGGTAAAGAAAGTGACACAATACTACAATCTAACAATCGAGAGATTGAGGCAGGAAAACATACAGTTGAGGGGCTAACCTAGGCTACAGAGTGAGACAGTATTTTTAAAGCTAAACAAAAAGAACTAGAAAGATAAGTTCAGAAGGTAAAGGGTACTTACAACCAAACCTAAGGACCCTAAACCAACTCCACAATCCCTAGAATTATAGATCTAAGCAATGTGTAGGGCACATGTACCTGCAAACACATAAATAAATCTAATTAAAACTTTTTAATTCACTTGGGAGGCAGAGGCAGGCGGATTTCTGAGTTCGAGGCCAGCCTGGTCTACAGAGTGAGTTCCAGGACAGCCAGGGCTACACAG
>JADRCD010212663.1:60748-71018 GCA_019843815.1 Montemys delectorum
AAAAAAAAAAAAAAAAAAAAAAAAACAAAAAAAAAAAAAAAACCTTTTTAATTAGGGTAACAAGGATGGCTCAGTGAGTAAAGATAAAGATACTTGCTCCCAAGCCTAACAGCCTGAGTCCACTCTCAGGAACCTATATGACAGAAAAGAACTCTCACAAGCTGTCTGTCTTGAACTCGATACATCTTGAAGATGTACAATGTGGCAATCCCCTTCCCCCCAATACACACACACACAAAATGACTTCCAGAACAGTGAGATTTGATTTCTACACCCCAAGAAAAACAACTAACCACAACAACAGAGAACGGCCATGCAGAAGGGAAAGTGTGAGGAGGGAGTGACTAACACAGGAGGACATGTCTGCAGTAGTGTTTTATCAACTAGTTACTTTGCCATACAACTTACACAAAGCTCAGACTACTGATGAATCCCTGACTCCAAATGCTGGAAACCTGGAACAGGTTGTGGCTTTCCTACAACAGATCCACTCACTGTCTAAAACTTTGTAGCAACTACCCAATTAAAATTTTACACACCATCATTCTATTCTTTGAAAGCAATCAAATAAATTACAATTAACTTATTTACCAAAATAATTCCTATATATTTATACATCATTTAAGCAGTAAAAAGAAATCTGGGGAAAAAAGAAGGAACATCTCAAAGACACCGTAATATATTTAATGTTAATTTTGGGGGTAAGGAGGTATCTGAGTGGTTGGAAGAACTTCCTGCTCTTACAGAGGACCACCAAGAGCTCAGTTCCCAGTAATACCCATACTGGATGGCTCATTACCACCTCTAACTCCAGCTAGGGGGATCTCATGTTGTCTCTTGGCCTCCATGGTCACACTTATATGCACATACCCTTTCCTCACAGAGAATTATTGAGAATAAAAAAATATATTTTAAGCATTAATTCTCAGCCAGATATACTGGTTTATCCCTGTAATCTGGGAACACACAAGGCTGAGACAGAAAAATTAACAAGAATTTGAGGTCAATCAAGGCCACACAGAGTTCCAGACTTTCACAAGGAGTTTAGCATTAAATAGTAACTTAGCAACAGGGGGCTAACTTCAGATCCTAAAGATGACTAACCAGTCACTTGTTCTATGTCAATCATGCTAGTTATTTAGAAGACAGCTACTTTTCCTTTTTAAATTCAAGCTGGGGGCTGGCGAGATAGCCTGTAATAATCAATCCTCCTGCCTAAGCCTGCTGGGTACTGAGACCACAAAAACAGAACAGCATGCCTGGCTACAATATTAAAAATTTATGAAAAGATGGGTCATCCACCCAGTATTTAGTAAGCAGCAGCAGCCATGGGTCCAAAAATTGATGTAATAAGTCACACGCAAGGGTTAAATAAAGTATGAAGAAGCCCAACCCCAAACTGTCAATTCTAGGTTGACCGTGGGAGGGAAGAAGCTATGTTGTTCCATCAAAGGCTAGGTCACTTGCCCTGGCTTTTTTTGTTGTTGTTTTTTTGGTTTTTCGAGACAGGGTTTCTCTGTGTAGCCCTGGCTGGCCTGGAACTCATTCTGTAGACCAGGCTGGCCTCGAACTCAGAAATCTGCCTGCCTCTGCCTCCCAAATGCTGGGATTAAAGGAGTGTACCACCACCGCCCAGCTGTCCTGTCTTTTTAAGGGTGTTTGTTTTAATAAAGTTGCATTTATTTAATTGTATGTGTGTTTTGCCTATGTGTATGTGTGTACACCATGTGTGTGCCTAGGGACTCAAAAGAATGTTAAATTCCTTACAACTGGAGTTCCAAAGGGTTTTTGAGTGAATCCATGGGTGCTGGAACCGAACTTGAGTTCTCCTCAAGAGCAAGTAAGTGCTCCTAACTGCTGAGCCAACTCTCTAACTTCTAAGGGTGTTCTAACTGTCCCTTGGCTACAATTTTAAAGGTGAGGAAGGGGAACACTCCTGCATCAACTTTCCAAGGACACCTTGAAAATTAATGGACCCTAGAGTGCATCAGAAAAACCAAAGATACATTCAATTAACAGTATTGAGTATTAATTCCAAGCAGTACAATTTAAATGTTTCTTGTGGTGACTCATGCCTGTAATCCCAGCACTGTGAGGTTTAGGAAAAAGGAGCAGAGTTTAAAGCCATCCTGGGCTACATAAACACTACCATAAATATTTATTATAACTGAAATGAACTAGAACCTAACTTAATCGTAAAAACTGTCATAAAATATAAAATGGCTTATGGATGCAATCTAGAACCCAAAATTGAAAGATAACTCTGAAAAGGTCTCTTAAACTCTCTTTCCCGGGCCGGGTGTGGTGGCGCACGCCTTTAATCCCAGCACTTGGGAGGCAGAGGCAGGCAGATTTCTGAGTTTGAGGACAGCCAGGGCTATGCAGAGAAACCCTATCTCGAAAAAAAAAAAAAAAGAAAAAGAAAAGGGAAAAAAAAAAAATCTTTCAATTTCCACAAATGAAAACACTATACAATGTAGGCCTATGTGATAGTTAACCTTCATTGACAATTTGAATGGATTTACAATCACCATGGAAACATACTTCTGCATCAAGGAGGATGTTTCCAACAAGGTTTAACTGACTCAAAAGACTAACCCTGAATCTAGGTGGCACCATCATAAGAGTCGGATCCCCACACTTTATACAAAGGAAAGAAGCTAAACACCAATATTCATCGTGTTTGCTAACTGCAACATTTAATGTTGCCACAGCTTGTGCCACGACTTCACACTCTGACAGACTCTACCTTCAAATGCTGGGCCAAAAGTTGTTTCTATCACAGCCTGCAGCCTTGCAGCTATCTCTGCAGTTACTAAAGCTAGCTACTTTTTAAAATCTAGGTACTATTAGTGCACTCCCAGCTGCTCAGGAGAATCACTTGAAGCAAGAAGTGCTTAGGCCAGACTGGGCCTAAGATCTTTCTCTTGTCTTTTTTTTAAAAATAGCATGTGCTGGGCATGGTAGCAGCACATGCTCTTAATCCCAGCACTCAAGATGAAAAGACAGGCAGATTCTAGAGTTCAAAGCCAACCTGTCCTACACAGTGAGTTCCAAGACATGAACACCATCCAAGAAAAAGTAATAGGAAATAAATACTTTGAGAACTCCATACAATGCATTTTGATCATATTCATCTCCTGTTGTTCCCCTAATGCCTCCTAGATCCACAAAGACCTTTCCCCAAAACAAAAAATAACCAAGATCCCAGGTTCCACTGTGTGTTAAATATTACTACACGCCATCTATTACAGTAACAGAGTAATAAGTACATGTTCCATATACGGTGAATGTTCCATGCACTAAACAAACTTTGAATTTTCTTTCCCTTTGAAGTGCTGGGGGAAATCCTCCACTGTGCCATATCCCTAGCCCTTCAAAACTATGTTTTTAGCTGAAGGGCAGGCGGCTCTCTGGTAGTTCAGGACCTGACTAGTCTACAGATTTGAGTCCCAGGACAGCCCAGGAGGGGAGGGGGAGAACATGTTTTAAGTTTTTTTCTTTTTTTTTGGTTTTTCGAGACAGGGTTTTTCTGTAGAGCCCTGGCTATCCTGGAATGCACTCTGGCCTCAAACTCAGAAATCCGCCTGCCTCTGTCTCCCAAGTGCTGGGATTAAAGGCATGTGCCACCACTGCCCAGCTTAAGTTTTCTTTCTTGTTATCATTATTTTATGTGTAGGAGATCTGAGAGAGCATGCCACAGCTCACATGTGGTGAACACAAAGCCCTATGGAGTGATGAGCTCCTTCCACCTTTACTTGGGTTCCAGGGATTGAACTTGGATGTACTTTATCTGCTGAGCAATCTTACTCTCCTGCCCCAAAGTTGATTTTTAAAATACATGGACAAGTTTGGAATACTGGCACATCCCTGTAATCTCAGCAAAGGACAACTTCCAGTCTGTAACTAGCCTGCAATGCATAGCAAGCCCTTAACCAACCAACCACCCCTGTAAACAACTAGGAAATCAGGCTGGAGAGGTGGCTCAGCAGTTAAGAGCAGTCACTACTCTTCCAGAGGTTCTGAGTTCAATTCCCAGCAACCACATGGTGGCTCACAACCATCTGTAATGGGATCCAATGGCGGCTTCTGGTATGTCTGAAGACAGCTACAGTGTATTCACATAAATAAAATAAATAAATCTTAAAAAAAAAAAAAAAACCTTAAGAAATCAAACATGGTTCCCAACACAATATGGAATATAATAGTAGGATAAGAATCCCAATATGGAATCCAGAGCTCACCTCAGAGCTCACTTCTGTACCAATCTACAAATCAGTACCTTCAAAATTATCAAGCATCAGACCTGTAAGATAATTCAATAGGTAAAGGAACCTGTCGCTAAGGCCTGATAACCTAAATTGAATCCACAGGACATACAGGTAAAAGAACTCACTGGTTCTTCTCTGACCTTCACATGCCCATTGTGGCATACATGCACTACTCACACAAACACAGTCAACCCCTCCACCCTTAGACACACAAACAATGTTTACAAAAACCTACCAAGGGCATCCATCAACTTAAGCAATGTTAATATTAGATGTTATAAAGCATGGTGACCAAAAGTGACTTGGAAGAAGAAAGGGTTTATTTCAGCTTACACTTTAGGGTCCATGATGAAGGAGTCAGGACAGGAAGTCAAGCGAGAGTCTGAAGTCAGGAATTAAAGCAGAGGTCATGGAGGGAACACCAGCTTACTGACTTGCTCTCCACAGCTTGCTCAGTCTGATTTCTTATATAACCCAGGACCACCTGCCCAGATATGGCACCGCCCCAGTGGGCTGAGCCCTCCCATATCAAGACCATTAATCAAGAACATACCCTATAGTCTCCCCTACAGACTTGCCTGCAGGCAATATGATTCATTTTCTCAGTTGAGGTTATTTTCCCTGATAACTTCAGCTTGTGTCAAATAGACAAAAAACAAGGACAGAAACAAATACAGTCTATGTCACTGCTTTGTACATTATAAGCTGATACTGTACAATAGCTAAAAGCTGTTGTACACAGTGAACATACCAAATTAAAGACACAAAGAAATGAGAACTAGCTAAGTATACAAATGGTCTTGTTTTCATGAAAAGTAGATTTTAAAAACTTGCCTGGACACTGAAGGTAAATTTTAAGTGTACAGATAGCATAAAGTTGACTTACCAAGTATAAAATGTTTTGCTGAACCAAAAAAACTTTATGTTATTAAGCCAGAAAGATATTTTTGCTTTAAGTAAAAAAAAGATGAAGGTGTTCAGGGAGAAGGAATCAAACATGCTCATAAATATGCTTAAAAGAAAATGGCGCTCCCGAAACCCTAATCAGCACACAGGGCAGCAAGCAATTCACCCACAACATTAACTTGGATCTAGGAACATGTCTCAGTCAAGTGCTTGACACACAATCATGAAGACCTGAGTTCAAATCCCTAGCACCCCTCTAAAAAGCTAACTCCAGCTCCAAGTATCTGTAACACCAGCCCTTTTGGAAAAGGAGGAGGCATAAGCAGATCCCTAGAACTCAGTGGCCAGCTGGGGAAGCTTATTTCAAGGACTCCAGATTCAGATTTGCTGTCTCAAAAAGTAAAGTGGAAGCCAGTAGTGGTGACGCACGTCTTTAATCCCAGCACTTGGGAGGCAGAGGCAGGCAGATTTCTGAGTTGGAGGCCAGCCTGGTCTACAGAGTGAGTTCCAGGATAGCCAGAGCTATAGAGAAACCCTAACTTAAAAAAAAAAAAAAAAAAAGTGGAGAGCAAGAGAGGAAGGCATTAATGACAACCTCTGGCCTCCACAAGAATGTGCATAATGTGTGCACCCTCACCCACATATGTATTCTCCAATTCAGAAATTATTTTTCTGAATATTACCTAATAATACCTTTTCTTTACCCCATTCTCCCATTAGTCCATTTTTGCTTATAAGATTTATTTTATGTATATGAGTATACTATAGTTATTTGTCTTCAGACACACCACCAGAAGAGGGTGTCAAATCACACTGCAGATGGTTGTGAGCCACCATATGGTTGCAGGGAATTGAATGCACGACCTTTGGAAAAGCAGTCAGTGCTCCTGACTACTGAGCCATCTCTCTAGCCCCATTTTAACTCTTAATATTGCCTAATCACGGTGTACCAAAAAAACTATTCTACATATTGTATCTATCCTGATCAATGTTAAAAACCCCCAGCTCAGACCTCAGACTACTCCAGGGCTGCATAGGAGCAATTCAACCTTTTATTTCCATCCTCCAATCCTTTCTTAAAATCCACGAAACTTTTTATGGGTTCTGTCCACCAAAATTTATTATCCTGCAAAATTATAGTTGAGAACTGAAGCACTTACTTATATAACAAGAAGCTCTCAGCATAATGTACCGGTGAAATAGGAATTTCAAAAAAAAAGTCCCTTCTCTAACAAGTAGTAAGAATAAAGTAGGGACTAGCGAGATAGCTCAGCAGGTAAGAGCACTGACTGCTCTTCTAGAGGTCCTGAGTTTGATTCCCAGCAACCACATGGTGGCTCACAACCATCTGTAATGAGATCTGATGCCCTCTTCTGGTGTGTATGAAGACAGTGACAGTGCACTCACATACATAAAATAAACAAATCTTTAAAAATAAATAAATAAAGTACATTTCTGTAAATCTCAATTCCAGTTAAGCAAAATATGGTTGGATTCTCTATCAACTTCTGCACTCAAATTTACTTCAATAAATTGTTTTGGTTGATGCACACGAATATAACCTGGTATCTCATCCTTTTTCTAATTTACTGAATTACACACATCTTCTAAAAATGAACAGGTCTTACAGCATTCTGCTATCACTTACCCAAAGCCTGATTCATGCTTAAAGCTCTGACTTTCTTGACCACAACAAATACTGCCAAGTTGTTTTCCTTGAGCTGACAACAGCCTCACTTATTCTGGAGTTTAAGTGTCTGATGTTAAATACTCATCACAAGTCTCATGAATACAGTATTAGTTAAGCACACTCAGTGCTCTTTGTAAAACGAATATTCTTCATTCTATTACCACACACCATATTAAAAAGACAATCTCAAGGGTCAGGGTTCTACAAAACTAGCATTTTTCTTTCTTTGAGCTACTAGGGATGGAACTCAGGACCTCATTCCTGCCAGGCAATTCCTACTCAGACCCTCCACTAGCCACATACCTCCCAGCTAAAGCTGGCATTAAGCTTCAAAAATTTTTCCACCCAGCTGAGAAATGCCATCATTCCAGCCTTAAAAGGCCGGAGCACAAGTGAGAGGCCAGGCTGAATAGTAACAAGACCCTTTCTCAAAAAAAAAAAAAAAAAAAAAAAAAAAAAAAAAAAAAAAAAAAAAAAAAAAAAAAAAGGAAAAAAGAAAGAGCTTATTAAGAATAGTGGCAGCCAGGCAGTGGTGGCACACGCCCTTAATCCCAGCACTTGGGAGGCAGAGGCAGGCGGATTTCTGAGTTCGAGGTCAACCTGGTCTACAGAGTGAGTTCCAGGACAGCCAGGGCTACACAGAAAAACCCTGTCTCAAAAAATAAAAAACAAAAAAACAAAAAAACAAAAAAGAATAGTGGGGCATGCCTTTAATCTGAACACTCAGGAGGCAGAGGCAGGCAGATCTCTGAGTTCAAGGCCAGTCAAGGCTACACAGAGAAACCCTGTCTCAGAAACAAAGAGGGAGAGAAGAAGGGAGGGGAAGGGAGGAGAGGGGGAGAGGAGACAGACTCCTTGGCAGGAGAATAGAGGAAGGGACAAGAAATGGAGAAAGACACTTAGGAGAGTAGTAATACACACCCATGAAAACATCACAACAAAATCCATTATTATATATATAGATAGATAGATAGCCTATAATGTTTGCTAATAATAATAAACAGCTGTCTCCTGTCTTTGAGTCAGGATCTTACTTTTATCACGTAGCTTAAGCTGTAGGTAAGCCTAAAACCCTCTCCTCCACTTCTAGAGCAGATATTATAGATGTGCATTAAGTGCCTGCACCATGGGATGCCTAAAGCATTGCTCACCACTGCCTTCACATCATCAGTGCAAACGTCAGGAGCAGAACCAAGAGAAGCTCTCAACCCTGTTAAACGGATCTCAGTAATGTCCAGTACTTTCCCAACTGCACCAGCAGACTGTAGTAAGTAAGCCACAGCGACTTTGTATCTCCCAACAGAACACAACTCTACTTTTGACTCTAGGCAAGTCCCCCGCCCCATTCTCTTCCTGGTAAAAGCCCTTTATATACCCACGAGAACTGTCTTCTAAGTCTCACTAAATAGTTCTTCCAACAGCTTCAACAACATTCCGAGAGTGTGGCATGGATGCTAAGTCACTGGTACAAAGAATGATATGGCCATGAGCATATGGCATATAGAATAAAATGTCAGCCAGGCAGTGGTGGCACAAGCCTTTAATCCCAGCACTTGGGAAGCAGAGGCAGGCGGATTTCTGAGTTCAAGAACAGCCTGGTCTACAGAGTGAGTTCCAGGACAACCAGGGCTACACAGAGAAACCCTGTCTCAAAAAACAAAAAAATTTTTAAAAACAAAACAAAACAAAAAACCGAAAAAAGAATAAAATGTCCATAATGATATATACTTCGCATTAATGCAATGGTTCTTGAACCACCAAGTATGCCCCCTCAGAGTACATCTGGAAAAATCTGGAGACACCAGTGTGTATGTCATTGTGAGAAATTCCTGGGGTAAAAGTGTTGACATCCACTAAGCAGGTCAGAGGTACTATTACACACACAAGAGACATGGGAAGGCCCTCTCTGAAATTACCAGGGTAATTTCATAACAGCACTTAGATGAGAAACTCTCTTAATGGAGAATGCAGAAATTTCAAGTATTTTAAAAAGCTTTTGCTTCCTCCATAACTTCTCTAAGTTTCACCACTATGGCAATCAAAAAGTACCAGCATTTTCCAAATTACATATGCAATTATATACAAAACACATACTAGTGAGAATGTTTTGCAATGATTCAATCCATTCTGACCATTCACTTGAGTTGTCTATGCTTCAATCTCAACTTACATGTCCAAATTTAATAGGCACATCAAAAACCACACTGGATACCAAACACAAAATATCTAAGAAATCCCAACTCAAAAGATCAAAAGTAGCTGGGCAGTGGTGGCGCACGCCTTTAATCCCCAAACTTGAGAGACAGAGGCAGGCAGATATATGAGTTCGAGGCCAGGCTGGGCTTGAACTCTACAGAGTGAGTTCCAGGACAGCCAGGGCTATACAGAGAAACCCTGTCTCGAAAAAACTAAAACAAACAAACAAAAAAATCAAAAGTAAAAATCATGGCAAGTGATGCTGGAACACAGAAAAACAAGGCATGCCATGGAGAGGTGAGCTCAGTTACAGGGTCCTTAAAAAACAAAGTAATGAGGAGGAAGGCCTGTCCTCCTGAACTAGACAGTCTTTGGTTTCCCTGGAGTAAGATAGAACAGCTTATAAGAAACTGGCTATAGAGTCCAAATCCCATGAAACAGACACAGAAAGAGGTCATGTGCATGTCAATCCGTCTTGGCATGTCAAAGTGTCTTTTTTTTTAAACATCTAAAGTAAACAGCAGACTGAAAAGCTTCAGGCATAGACCTGGACACGCGCAGTGCTCGTGCAGCCTCTTTGTACCATTCCGCTTTCAGAAGTACACTGAAATAAGAACTGCAGAAAACCTGTACTCTCCCTCCTACCTTCTCTCCCAGACACAAGTTTTCCCTTTGGAGTGTGCACCCATATTTCTTTTAGCACAGTCTGGATGAGCTAATACAAGGTTATCATGTGACAACACCCCACTCATTCACATCTATCTGAATCTCACTGAAAAGCACCAACCATCTTTATAGATTCTATTCTCGTGCCCCTTTACCTTTGTTCCACGAAGTATGAGTCAACGGGGACTTTATAAATTTTACATCTGTTTACTGTGGTTAATTAAGCCGAACCAATGTTATCAGTACAGAAACACAGCTGACAAGTCTCTAGACTAAACATCGGGGTCGGGCGAAGCTAGCAAGCTAGCGTTATGAGAAAGAAGAGCGCATGAAATCCACTTTTAAATTATTAACTACAATCCGAGAACTGTAATGTTGAGGCTATGTCCAAAATTAACTGCCTCTCTTATTGTGGGAGAGAAGCAGTCGCACGACCTTTAGGTCAAGATATGTTAGCTGGCATACAAAGCCCTCATCTACTTTTGAATCCCAACAATGGGCTTCCAAATATCTTTCTTAGGAGGAAAGGGGGGAGGGGGAA
>JADRCD010212664.1:0-21396 GCA_019843815.1 Montemys delectorum
AAGCATTACATGGGGGAAAGAATGGGAGATACTTTGTAGGGATCTGTAACAGGGTTAGGAGTGGTGAAACTTTACGGACTCCAACTGACCCACATGGCAAACTTCATGCTGCGCTCAACATTCATGGTGGATATTTGTTGTACAAGGTTACTTTCAACTTGTTTGTTATTTCCAGGAAATTATTGGCATAACACACACATATACACATGTGCATTCCTCTGGGTCAGGGCATGGAAGAATACATAATTTAAGATTAAAGCTGGGCTGGAGAGATGGCTCAGCAGTTAAGAGCACAGACTGCTCTTCCAGAGATCCTGAGTTCAATTCCTAGCAATCACATGGTGGCTCACAACCATCTGTAATGGGATCTGATGCTCTCTTCTGGTGTGTCTGAAGACAGCTGCAGTGTACTCATATTTAAAAAAAGTAAATAAATCTAGGAAAAAATATTAAAGCTATGCATTATGTTAGGTTGATTGTATGGGGAAATAAGGCAAGCAAGGTTGATTGTTACATTGTTTTAAAGGTAGGTTAAACAAATAGGCTAAGTACACAACAGGATATTAGTCTTGAATCTTTTTTGTTTTTGTTTTTTGTTCTTTTGTTTGTTTGTTTGTTTTTTCCAGACAGGGCTTCTCTGTGTAGCCCTGGCTGTCCTGGAACTCACTCTGTAGACCAGGCTGGCCTCGAACTCAGAAATCCGCCTGCTTCTGCCTCCCAAGTGCTGAGATTAAAGGCGTGCACCACCACTGCACGGCTAATCTTGAATCTTAAGGGGCCTCCAGATGTGTTACTAATTTGGCTGTGAGGTCCCTCTCCTAGCATATAAGAGATATTTTCTTAGTAATGGAAGCCATGGTGAGACAGAATGGAGAGAAGGAAGATTAAAGAGACCTGGCAAGGAAAAGAAGCCCTTCTCTCTAGGTGACTGGGGCAAAAAACAACCCTATGATCCCAGCACGCAGGATGCTGAGACAAGACGATCACTGCAAGTTCGAGACCAGCCTGGATAAACATTGAGACACTGTCCCTAAATAAATAGATGGACACTTAAAATAAATATTTGTGATATTTCAAGCCACCACATTTGGTCAATTAACCATAGCAGCTACAAGACACTAATCCAGAAGATGGAGGAGCCACTGAGGGAGAAGACAGTGAGGGGCGTGTGTGTGTGTGTGTGTGTGTGTGTGTGTGTGTGTGTGTGTGTGCGCGCGCGCTCGCGCGTGCACGTGCATATACAGGTGGGGTTAGAGAAAGAAAGAGAGAGTTTTGTTTCTTTCCCTGTCTAGTCATACCTTTTTTTCTGCTCCCCAGCTGCTGGCAAGCTTTCTTCACCCCTCTGTGGTTTGTTTGTTAGTTTGTCTGCTTGCATGAAAGGGTGTTATCTAGCCCAGGCTGGCCTTGAACTCCCTAGGGAGTCTAGGATAACCTTCTTCCAGCTCCTGAGGTCTGAGAATGTGGGAGGGAGCTACCATGTCTGGTTTAAATTTTGTAGTTTTGTGGGACTGTGAGCACATTACAAAATCTTTGAAAAGGAAAAAAGAGAAAAATCAGCCGCTCAGCTCATGATCACAGCCTCTGCCCCCACCCCCGTATGGCGTCTGGCTCATCTGTAGTCTGTCTGTTGTATGCATCTGAATCTGTGCCCACCTGAGTGCTGTCTCGTCCAAATGCCGCCTGTCCCTAACAAAGGGCTTTGCTAGCTAGCTCTTCTCCTCCAGTGTCCCTGGGGGTAGACACCTCCCTTTTAGGCCTGGCTTGCCTTGCCTCCCTGGTGGCTGGGAGCTGGTGGTGTGGAGAAGCTGCCTTCCCTGAGCTACTGGCTGTCAGCACCCGTGGAAGCCACAGCATTGCTGTGAACTCAGTCACTTTAGCAGCTGATAAAGCCCCACAGCCTGCAGGTCTGGAGCCCGCCCGGGCCTCCCACCCTGATAAGTCCGAGTTGTCAGCAAGTGTCAGCAAATGTCCATACTGCTGTGTTCCTGCAGCCTCCCTTGGCATCCATTCTGGACTCCAGGCTGCCTGTTTACGGCCACTGCTTGATACCTTGAGGTGACCCGAGGGAGCCAGCCACAAGAGCAGGAAGGAGGTGGGGAGGAGGGTTTCTTTGGCACTTCTTGCAAGGGGTCCAAAGTGGTGGACACCCCAACATGAGGAGGTGCCCCTCCAATCATTTCCTCTGTTGTCAGCAGGTACTTTTGGGGGAGGCTCAGCAGCCTTGGGGCAGCATGCCCAGGCATTATTCCTATCACTATGGAAGAGGGAGTGCCACCTAGACTTAGTAGGTAGAGGCATTCATACAGGTTAAACATCCAGGGTAACCCTCCACTACAAAATGACTAATCAGTCCCAACTTTCCACTCTGCTCAGATAGAAAATACCCAAGCTGGATTACAGGGGCTAGAGATGCCAATCCACACGAAGGAGCCTGGCATGGATCAGGGCCAACCCCTCCCCCCACCTTTAGTAGTAAATGCAGGAGCTTCCTAACCTTGCCACCTCAAGACCCTGACCGTTGTCGGAAGGATGCCAATCCCTTCCTGAGCACAGTGCATTCCAGGAGGACAAGTGGGGTCCTCACCAATTCCATCTCACAGGAAAGGAAAGTGACTCGAGGAGCTGTTGCTTGGCTCCCGTGGTCCCTGTACAGGTCAAACCATGTCTTTTAGAAAAGAAGCTTGTTGAAGTTTCAGGCTCCAGGGCCATAGGATGTGACCTCATCTGACGACAGGATTCTCTAGAGAATCATCAAGGTGTGAAATGATTAGAGGTGACCGTAATCCAATGTGACTGGCATTCTATGAGAGGGACATTTGGGTTCTGTGTGTGGTGACACACACCTGTACTCAAAAGCTGCTTCTCAGCCTTCTAGGGATCACAAAAGTCCGGCCAGCCCCTGGGGGGTGTCAGTATAGCAAGAATTGTGTCAAATAATTTGCAGCTTTTGACTCATTTAACTTTCATTAAACAAACAAACAAAACCTCACCAAACCAAACCAAACCAAAAAAAAAAAAACCCTTATGACTTCAGGGCTAGGGAAATAGCTCAGTGTGTAACATGCTCACAGCACGAGGACCCAAGTTTGGGTGCCCAGAATGAATATTAAAGGTCAGGCATGGCTGTGTGTGCTTCTAACCCCAGAACTAAGGAAGCTAGGGCAGAGGATCCTTAAAGTTGCCAGCCTGATAATCTAGCCAATCTATGAACTGCAGTTTCAGTGAAAGATCCCAAAGGTGGGAAATGATAGAGAAAGAGACCCAGTGTCAACTTATGGTCTCCATGAGCACATGCCTGGGCTCAGACAGGCGGGCAGGCACACAGACATGTGCACACATACAAATATATGTATGCATGATAACTTGCCACACTGAATAGTGTTGCGTACCTGACATATCAACACTTAGGAGGTAGAACAGTGAGGATTAGGAGTTCAAGGCCAGCCTCTACTACCATAGGCAGTTTGAGGCAAGCTTCTATGAGACACTGACAAACAAGGGGCTCACTGGTTAAAAGCACTGGCTGCTCTTCCAAGGTCCTAGCTTCAATACCTAACACCCACATGGCAGCTCACAACTGCCTGTACCTCCAGTCCCGGGGTATCTGATATTCAGTTCTGGACTCCAAGGGCATCCGCATTCACACATGTACAGACCACCACCCCCCCATAGACATCAACTAAAAATTAAAATAAATATTTAAACAACAAGGATATAAAAGACAAAAATAAAATAATTTAAAAGGGACATTTAGATATAAAGAAATGCAAGTAAACGGGACAAGCCTGTGACAGCAGAGGTCAGGCCGAGGTATCAGAGCATTTGAAATAGTAAGTATTCCCTCACTGGGGCAAATAGACGTCAGTCAGGCCCTGGGACTTCATTACAGCGCTCCTACCAACAATACAACTGACCAGCTACCAGGGTGGGCCAGGGCGTAACCCCATCTGCCTGGTTCAGGAGCTCAGGCTCCACAGGGGTTTCTCAGACTTCCTGTGCAGGGGCTCCCTTCAGGCAAGGCTATGGCTTCCTGCTAAGGCTGCTGTGCGTTGCTGGGGCCTCCCTCCTGTATCCACATAAATCTGCTCAACTGCGAGCCAGGCCAGTGAAGGAAGTACCTGTCGAGGAAGGCAGGAAAGGGAACTTGTGCGGCCCTGCAGCCAGTAGAGGCTGACAAGTGGGTGGTCGGAGATAGGATTCAGAATCTGAATAAGCCTGGATTCAGCTCCTGCCTCTACCACTCACCAGCTGTGTGCTTTTGGGTAGATCCCTCAGGGCCTTCTTGTTTCAAGCATCCCATTTGGTAAGATGGAAATAAAAACTATGGAGTTTTTGGGTTCTGTTTCCAAGACAAAAGTTCATGTAGCCCAGGCTGGCTCAGACTCATATTGTAGCTGAGGCTGACCTTGAACTTTGGATCCTACTGCTTCTACCATCCAAATACTGGAGTTATAGGCATGTACCATCTTCATATCCAGTCTCACATTGAAATGTTGAGGCTGGAACACAGAGCTCTGTGTGTGGTAGGCAAGCACTGTACCCACTGAGCTACACTCCCAGCTCCCAGTCATGGTTAAATAAGATGAAATGTGAACTTCTCAGAACATACTCAGGTCCCATGGGGCATTGCTAGGTAGATATCTGTACTGATCACTGGATGCCTAAGGGGCTTGGTTACTGAGAGCCAGCTGTGACCACTGGCTTTCATCTGTGGGTCCATCCCCAGCCTCGTATGGTGTAGCTTCTCAGGAGCATAGCTGGAGTCCAGAGGTCTTCAGATATTTAGTGAGGGTGCTGCTGCCCACCTTCAACGCTCCTCTTCACAGAGTTCTGGAGGAAGTCACATGGACAGGTCACAGGCAGAGTGAAGTGTTGTCAGCAGCTGTAACACGTTCTTGGAATTCTTCGGCCCACCACGTGGAACCCAGAGGAGCCTGCAAGTGCTTGGACAAAAGCCAGAGTTGCAGCCACAGTCAGACATGAAGAAAGAACGGGCCAACTGTTCTATGTAGGCGATGGGTACATGCACACATTGGCACTGCCACTCTCCCATGTCCTGCTTAAGCAGACACCACTCATGGAGCCTAGAGTAGTCCTCTACCCACCCCACGCCCCAGCGCACGGTGAAGTCAGTGTGTTTGCCAGCCCTGGTATGTAAATAGTGTCCCTGGGGATGAGGGTTCCTGGGAGATGCTGGGGAAGGGCTTGTTCCTGCTCCGAGGGCTGAGCTCAGCAAAAACTACTAACATCCACAGGGATTCTGTATCCTACTGGATGAAGGGGACCCTAAAGGTCTCTGCTGTCCTGGAGTTTCTAAGTCAGGAAAGGCCACCAGGTATGTGGTGACCCCTGCACCCAAGAGTGTAAAGAGAAGTGGCTGGTCAGCTTGGGCTACAGAGTGAGTTCAAACATGGATTATTACCCCCCAACACACACACACACACACATGTACACACAGAAAAGACCAATAATTTTTATTGGTGGTGTTTTGTTACTTACAGTGATGGTAAAGGTTGGCTCTCATACCTGACCACCCAAACCCAGAAACAGTGGTAGAAAACAAAACACAACACAACACAACAAAACAAAAACAATAACATTAAAAAATCCCAAGACATGTAATGAAGAAAACAGGAAGTTATCTCTAGAAGAGGCAGGCCATTAGCTAGCTGCAGAGATCTGGCGTCTATTGATTGTAATGAAAAAGGAAGTTGAATTTTAAAAATATATATTTACTTATTTTATGTGTATGAGTGTTTTGCCTGCATGTATGCATAGGTACCACATGCATTCAGTGGTCATAGAGGCCAGCAGAGTATACTAGATCTCTGGAACTGCACAGAACTGGAGTTAAAGACAATTACGAGCTGCCACATGGGTGCTAGGAATCGAACTCAGATCCTCTGCAAGAGCAGCCTTAACCACTGGAACCACCACTCCAGGCACCAAGGAGGTATATTTTAGTCAAGTACGATATCCTAAGACAGGAGGGAGAGAGCTACAGGCATTCCTGGTCAAAGGTATGCTGGTAATTAGAACTGTCTATGGTTCTAGGCCTGGATAGGCTGAGAAGAGCTGTTTAAGGCAGCCGAGCCAAGAGCTGTTTGTGTCTCATCCTGGAAGGAGGCTTGGCTTCATAAGGGCTTCTGCGGCGTCCTCTGTGGCCGGATCCTTGGGGTGTCTGTGCCATCAACCTGAATGAAGAAGGGATGAACTAAGGACTCTCGTGTAACAGAGGTGAAGATCTAGGCCAGCCAGGCCAGGGACCCTAAGCCCTTCCTGGTTTATCTCCCAGGCCAAAACACCAGGTTCCAAGATGGCTGCCTCTTCCAAGCATCCTCCTCTCCTACTCTTAAACCGAGAATGGAACAGAAAGCACAGAGGACAGTCAAAAAAGGAAAGGCACAGCCCAGAAGGTCAGTCCTACACCGACAGCAGCTCTGCCCGCTCGCCTTTCCTGGCATGGTGCACACGGGAAGTGGTTGGAAACAGCCCTGGAGCTGGCCAGGAGAGAGGTCCCCGTGACCACCACGTGACCATAAGGGAGGTGGAGGGTCCCATTGGTCCTGCTGACCTCATTGCCCAGGATCGTCGGAGCGCTTCCTGGGGTCACATTCCGCGCTGAAGAGCCCCTCTCTTAGACCTTGGTTGGCGCCAATGTCTTTTTAGGAACCAAGGCTCTAATTTTAGTGTTCCGGCCTTTGACACCTTCTCGAAATAGCTCCCTGGTTTCACTCCTATCCCTGCCTTTTCCTTGGAGGAGGTGAACCCCCTGCGTCCCTGTGATCCCAGTTGGTGTGCAGTCTCCAGGCCATGTATGGGTTTCAGTGTGGGAAGTTCTGTCCCTGTTGTGTTTATGAAGCTGGGTGAAGAGGACCTGTCTTTGGCCAAGGACAGCAACTGGCGCCATGAGAAGACCTCCTCCAGCCATCTTGGCCTGGCCTCAGTGAGTGTTCCCTCCCCTCTTCCTCCCTGCCAATCTCCATGGTCAGCAAATTCAGGTCTGCAGACCCTAGACATCCGGGCCGCCTAAACAAACCCATATCAGCCTGTAGGAGTTGAGCGTGAGTGGACCACATGAACTAGGGAGAAGGTGCCCTCCCCAACCCCCTGTCTTTTTCTGTGCTTTTTTTTTTTTCCTATCTCCCACACAGTGGCTCACCTAGCCTGAGTCCTTGCTTAGGTGCCAGTTGCTTCCTGTACAAGATTTGGTTCAATTTGCTCAAGCACTTAAAATTGTCCCCAAGGTCACACAGAAGCCAAGGGATGAATCTAAATTCAGGAAATATGGCTCACAGCCATTTGTGGGTCACATGGGACTGATTTTTCTCTTAAATCCTTGCAATTTTCTTCCAGCTGTCTTTGTCTTAGCCCCTCCACAAAGCACTCTATAGCACAAAGCGGCCCAGAAGGGTGGCTTGAGGTCATAGCCCAAACACTCAGCTGCACAGTTATAGGCTAAAGTAGCATTCCCAGAAGAAGGCAGTGGCTTAGCCAGGACGTGACAGATCTGAGAGATAGTCACATGCAAGACCAGCCACATCCAGGCAAAGGAGGTGCTTCCGGGAGATGGCTAGTGGGGAGTGGCCCTGATCCCTAGGTAATCAAGAACCCCCACCTCCACACCCCTGCTCTTGCAGTCCTGGGAATAGAAACAGACACCTTGAGCAGGCTGGGCAAGCACTCCACCACTGAGCCTCATGTGTAGCCCAGGCAAAGCTCCCTAAATGGAATGATTGACTGCTGGAAACATGATTGAGCAGTTCCCAGGATCGCAGCCCATTAGGACCCAAGTTCTTCTGGGCAATGGACACATCACCAAGAAGAAAAGCTAGACTAGGCCTTGCAGGTTCTTCTTCCACAATCAGAGGCCAAAGCCCCACTTGGAAGGGCTCCCCAGTAGACAGTGGGCAGTGGAGCACCCTCCTGGGGCCCCTCCAATAGAGGTCTTGCCTTGCCACCCAGGAGACGGACCACAGGGTCACGATAAACAGAGTAGGGAAAGACAGAAGTGGAAGGGGGTGAGAAGAGAAATCAGTATCCCATCCCTGCTGGCTCAGGCTCACTTTACTTCACCAGAGGAAAGCATGGCTCTGGGCTTTAGGAAGCTCCTTCATTTCAAACCGCTGGCTTTTGACTCCCAGACAGACCATGTAGTTTATCATTGGAGAGGATAATGGCTCTTCTGCAAGGAGTCATGGCCCAGCAGATCCACAAGTGGTTCCTAGTCTCCTGAGCTAGCTCTCGGCACCAGGAAGACTGGAGAAAGCAAGCAAACAGTGAAGTGCAGAGGTCAGAGGTGGACGGCCTGAGAACCTTGGCAAGGCTAGAGCCTAGCTCTATGGGACTGCAGCTCACACATACCTGCAGGGATCCTGCAGTGAATGATGCCAGCCAGAGACAAATAGTACCTGAGAGCCAGCTGGGGGTATTGCAGGCATAACAGTACACAGGGGTCTAGAGTGCTCAGAGGGCAGAGAGTGTCTCTCAGGGGGATGGGGCCACTTTGCCAGATGCAGAAGTAGAACAAAGATATTCTGGAATGCTTAAAATGCTTTTCTGGAAAAATCTGATTTTGAAATGATACTAAAAGGTTGAGGTCTGGGTGTGGCTCCATGGGAGAGCACTTAACCTAGCACCCAAGACCCCAGGCTCCCCTCTCCATCACTAGAAGGATGAAAACAACAACAGGAATTTAGATGTTAAGTTTTCCAAATAAACATGTCTGCAACTGTGTCCAGCTGTGGCGAGAGAGCGATGGGAGGCAGCCCAAATGAAAGTTATGTTTTTCTTGTTTAAAAAGTATATCGTCGAGCTGGAGAGATGGCTCAGCGGTTAAGAGCACTGACTGTTCTTCCAGAGGTCCTGAGTTCAATTCCCAGCAACCACATGGTAGCTCGAGACTATCCGTAATGGGATTTGATGCCCTCTTCTGGAGTGTCTAAAGGAAGCTACAGTGTAGTCATATATATGTAATAAGTAAGTAAATAAATAAATAAATAAATAAATCTTTTTTTAAAAGTACATGGTCTTAGGCTTGGGATATGGCGCAGTTAATAAATTGCTTGCCTAGTGTGCATGACTGCACTGGGTTCAGTCCCCAACTCTACATAAACTAGGCCTGGTGGTGCAGACTTGTAACCCATGACTTAATAGGTGGAAACAGAAGGACCGGAAGTTCAAAGTTATTCTCAACTACACAATAAGTTTGGTATACAGGAGACTGCTCCCTTATTCCTCAAAACAAAAAAAACCACCAAACCCATATTGTCTTTATCTGTCACTCTGCCCTTATGAGCCAGCTTGGATAGGTCAGCCTCACCCTACTAACTAGATGGAATCCATCTATCCAGACTAGGAAAACTGAGACCCTGCTAAGTGAAGCACTTGGAATGTGTCGTGCTGCATCATTTAAATTTAGATTTAAGCTAGGATGTCTTTTATTCCAAAGTGGGTGCTTTCTCCCATCTACCATGCCAGAGCTATGGGGCGAGGAGAGGAATGGGTTGGCCCACAGCACCAAGACCTACTTTTCCCAGGAGTGCTGACCCACACCCATCATCCTTGCTCCTTGTTCTCAGCATCCTCACAAAAGCTCAGGGTGGAGATTAAGTGTCTGAGGTACTGATGGGGCTCATGACAGGTATCGTTGTAGCTCTGCAGATGGTCCTCACCCTGTGGAGCCATTGTGGAATGCAGAAAGGAATGGCCTGCAGGTGTCAAGGATGGGTAGATTCCAGTGTCCAAGCTGAGACTGCCTGCCCTTGAGATCATACCCCATTCATAAGCTTTCTGTGGCCCCTCATCCCATCCATGAGTTTCCTGACCCTCCAAACCACAGTCTCACCACTGCCCCTAGGATCCTGGTACATGGGACTTCCCACAGAGGAAGGACAGCTCAGAAGCCTTCAATCAGATCCCTCCCTTCCTGGACAGTAAGCTGGCTTGCTGCACACTCTGGGAGCCAAATGGATGCGTTAGTGTAGGTCTCAAGAGAAGCTCAGTGGAACCAAACACAGCCTTTGCCCACTTGGCCATGAACTGGGGCAGGATCTCACTTCCACCTACTCAGTTCAGGAAGCTGTAGGACTGTTCAGTGTCATCCAGCAGGGAACTGGTCGTGTCATCAAAGTAAGGAAAAGGCCTTCAGCGCCACCTGCTGGAGATATAGTACCAGCATTCTAAGGGGGACATCCCAAGGATGTGAGATGGAGGTGAGATTTGAGCGGGGACAGGGAGGGGATCAGGGGCCTCTCTGGAGACCTCTACTTAATTATAAACAGGCATGAGCATCCTTCTTGTAATAACCTCAGGAATCTGAAGCTGGAAAGCTCAAAGCCCGAGTCTGGCCTTGCAAGGATGGGTGGGTGGGTGGGTGGGTGGATGCATGGATGGATGGACAGATGGACAGATGGAATAGTCTCCTCATCTGTGCTATGGGCTGATAACAGCACAGACCCATGGGGTCATATCACTCAGGTATCGCAAGCCAAATAGCAGCCAGTGTTAGCTCTCTCTGAGTACTTGTTGCAGTAATTGTAAAATTTATGTTTATTTTATTTTTTCATGTGTATGAGTGTTTTGCCTGCACATGTATGTATGTGCATCAGGTACATGCTTGGTGCCCGTGGAGATGAGAGAAGATGTAGGATTTCCTAGAACCGGAGTTATGGACAGTTGTGAGCCACCATGTGGCAGTTAAAAAGCACTGGCTGTTCTTCCAGAGAACCTGAGTTCAGCTCCCAGCAACCACATGGTGCCTCATCACTGTCTGTAACTCCAGTCCCAAGGGATCTGATGTGTTCTTCTGGCCTCTGAGAACACCAGGTACACAGACGTATACGAAGGCAAAACATGCATACATATAAAACAAATAAATATTTTAAAAAATCAAATCTTTGGTGGCAGTAGATACAAACTTAGATCACACGACTTGTTTTAAGTATGTCAGTATATTTACTGAGCTAAGACTACAGGGGACCATGGCAGCCATGGGCCACAATCATTTACATCCATGGACTTTTTTAGTATAAAAAGTATTAGAGGCTGAGGATGTAGCTCAGATGGTGAGACTTTAGCCAGCATGTGGGATGCCTGTGCCCTAGCTTCATTTCTGTTACCGTGAAAGAAAAAAAAAATACCAAAAGCACTTTGGTGGAGAAAGAGCTAGTCTTAGCTGACAGTTCCAGCTTGCAGCCCAGTGTTACAGGGACGTCAAGAAAAGTGAACCAGCTAGTCCCGTCACATCCACAGTCAAGAGCAGAGAGAAATGGAGGCATGCACCCTCAACTCCCTTCCATTATACATACAACCCTCAAACCATGGAACCATGCCGCTCACACTCAAGCTCTGTCCTCCTGCATCAGTTAAGGAAGTCAAGACTGTCCCCTGCAGATGTGCACACAGGCCAACCTGATCTAGACAATCCCTCACTGAGAATCTTTCCCCCAAGTAATTCTAGGTTGTGTCAAGTTAGTTTAGTTAACAACTAACAAACATACCCTGGAACTGGAGACCACCAAGTACAACCTCCTTGCTTCGTATGACAGGAGGACTTCTACTTTCTACAGAATACTCAGGTTTGATTCCCTGAACCCATATTATGGCTTACAACCATCCATAACCCATAACTCTAGTTCCAGGATCTGACACCCTTTTCTAGACTCTGGAGATACCAGGTATGTATGTGAGGAATAGATACATGTAGGCAAACACTCATATATGCCCGGTGGTGGTGGCACACACCTTTTCTATCAGCACTGGGAGGCAGAGACGGGTGGATCTCTGAAGTGGAAATTACTGGTTTCTTTGGAGACTCAGTTGTGTCGTGTGATGCTTTTCTAGAAAGTGTCTTATGAGAGAATGTTTTGCTGAGAACAGAGACATGGTGTTTTTTCTGGAGGCTGCCTGGAAAAAGGGGGCATGTGATGTTTTGTTAGAACAGACACTTGAGAGAACACTTGATGTTTGGAAAAGGTATAAATATAACCCAACAGACAATGGACAATACTGTGTGGTATTGATTCGACTTGCCACTCTTTACTGATCTTTGTTTAAAAACTATTAGCTGTAAAGATCTCTGTGAGTTCTAGGCCAGCCTGGTCTATGAAGTGAGTTCCAGGACAGCCAGGGCTACACAAGGAAACCCCATCTCAACACACACACACACACACACACACACACACACCACTCACATCCATAAAATAAAAAAATAAATCATTAAAAAAGAAAACTATACTTCCTTTTTTCTCCAAGGAGTCCACCCTTCCACCCTAGCTCCTGTCTCTGTGGTTTAAATGTGTGGCCCTATCCACACCACAGCAATATACATTTTCTTTCTTCTGCAATATGTAGGAATCAAAGGCTCCCTGGAAGCCATTCTCTTCTGTTGTGGAGGAACATGTAAGATGGAAGTGTATCTCTGAGATGGAGAGAAATGGACTCCCAATGACAGTATTTGAGACCTTGGATCCCGCCATGCCTGGAGTTGCATAGCGGTTTTTCAGGAGCAGGAACTAAAATATCCTCTTTTCTGCTCACGGCACGTTGAATTGGGGTTCTTACTGGAACTGTGGTGTCCCACACCCTCCTGCCCACACCCCAGGATTGGGTTGTGTCTTACATTAATGTGGGCATGCTTGCTTCTCTTCCTCAATGTCAAAGGCAGCTTCTACACCTCTCCACCTTAAGTCTGTTTCATGGTGGCAGCTCCTAGCCCTCCCCCCTGGGCTTCCCTGGCCACCTATCCCAACTTGCTGACCAATCACTGGGTGCCCTGGAAGGGATAGAGTGTGGGCTTGGACTGGTCACCTACAGCACACCAGGCTGTCCTTTGGACACTGGCATGCCAGAATATTTTCCTAGTTTCTTTGCTATTGGAGAAGAGAAGGCTCATTCTACCTACCCCCGAGAGTGGAGATCCTGAGGTGCTTCAGGGGTCATAATGAGTCAACATTTGGGATATGTCCCTGGAATCAATGAGTGAGCCTTATTGGGCACTTAGTAATCCCCATGTTGCATAGAAACAGGAGTCAGAATGACCCTGGGCCACAGAGAACCCAAGAGCCTTCGAGATGCTTCTGTCTGAGAGCTGTGTGACTGTGTGCAGCCATGGACTCATCTTTGCTGGGGGCCTGTGGGGTTTCTTCTTTCTTTTTGGTTCTTCTTCAGTAGAGGGGGAAGAGCATCAGTGAGGGGTAAGCCTTTGTCTTACAAGAAATTTAGGGTTGCTGTATAATAAAAAGTTTACTTATCTAAGTCTAAGTTACTGTGCTATCGTAGCTGACCTGCCTTCTGTGATCCTCTGAGGCCAGAGACTGCAGTTCCTGGCACTTAGCACCTCATCCTAAAACAGCAGGAGATTAAGTAAGGATTGATTGCTAGCGCCTTTTCTCTACTGTCCAGATGCCTCTTGCTTGTCAGGCTAGGGGGAAGTTTGGAGCAATAAACTTCTATTTAGCTAGGAGAAGAGAATAACACTTGCAGAAGGAAAATCTTTTATATAAGCAAATATGCATAATCTCACATAAATTCATACACAGATTCATTCATGCTCATTTATACACTTATACATTTCTATTCATACCCAGTTGGGCCTAGCTTGAATGCATTCTCACAATTTCATACTTACACACACACATCCATACATTCTTACAATTACTTACATATACATCCACACTTACATATGCATATGGAGCCAAAGACCAAGCACAGTGCAGAAAGAACTCACTCATTCTGGATGAAGAATGGAGCCCCAATCTTTATTTCATAGAGAAAGAAAAGGCTTCTATCCTTTTAATGCTAAATGAATTAAACCCATGGGTTTTTTTTATTTGTTTGCTTTTTCTTTTTTTTGGTTTTTTCGAGACAGGGTTTCTCTGTGTAGCCCTGGCTGTCCTGGAACTCACTCTGTAAACCAGGCTGGCCTTGAACTCAGAAATCCGCCTGCCTCTGCCTCCCAAGTGCTGGGATTAAAGGCGTGTGCCACCACCGCCCGGCTAAACCCATGTTTTTAAGAAAAAAGCTTGGTTTCTTTTAATAAGAGTAAGCCTGCCTTGTCCTTACCATGGGACCTGTTCTGTCTCATGGTAAGGAGAAGCCTGCCTGCTCCTTCTGCTCTCTGCAGCATCTTCTTTTTTCCTCTTTCCCTCTGCATTCTGTACATTGCTTTCTTAGTATTTTATGTTACCTGTAGTTTCTAAGTTATTTGACTCTGCATTCTCCTTCTAATCTAAGAAGTGTTCTGTCTAAAAACGTCTCCTCAGCTCAGTTCCTCTCTCAGCTCAGTTCTTCTCACCTCTGTTCCTCTCACCTCAGTCCCTTTGTCCTCAGACCTTAAACATCTTTCAGAATACATGATCACATATTAAAAAGTTCATCAAAAGTTCACATAGAAAATCAAATCATAAATTAAAATAGAAGTTTACAACAGAGAATGTTTACATGCATATCCATTAGGAGTAATTATCTAGCTAAACATCCATCACCTGTCTCAGCTCCACAGGTTTACTGAAGGTTTAAAACCATAACTAAGTTATAAGTGAAGTTTTGTATAGATAAACACAGTCAATATTTTAATCTTCTGTCCTAGCACCTATAATAAATCGTTAGTTCACTTTTTATGACATGTCGTTAATTGTTTTACAACCTCTTGGAATGTGCTATGTGTAGGAGAAAGTCTGGTTACCATGTAAGAACAATTAATTGGTGACTCTTGGGAGATTGGCAGGGTTCTCATTGCAGTTTTGATTATCAGGAAAGGACCTAATAGCAGACTCACTATAAATGAGCTTAATAATTACTGATATAATTTTAGGAATTCTATAGGATCATCATAAAGACGTAAGTCATCTATTTATCTATATAGCATCACTATAAGACAGAGCATCTCCGTAGATCTGCAGAGATCTTCTCCAAAGGGGTGTGCTATTACTTAGTGATTATTATATATATACAGTAACAGGAAAAGCATATTAATAGCAGGAATCTTCCCTAAAATGAATCCCTTACAGCCTTGCTTAATTAGGGCGCACCTGTCGCTGATTATGTAATAATCCAAAGCAGGCCATTTCAGGATGATCACGTGCTAGTTACTAGCTTGTCCCATTATGGCTCCTGACACATCTTGACAGTTTCCGATTTGGCTTATGAGCCTGACGTAGTTCATGTATGTATAGTGGCTGAGGCTAAGGGTGTAGTTCACTGGTAGTACATGCCTTGTATGCTCCAGATGAAGACAACTTGGGGGATGCTCTGGATGGGAGACCAGCCCTGTCCGTGGTGCTGAAATCGTTGTTCACAATGGTGCTCAGCTCCCTGCTCTGGGAGAACCATGCCCTACAAGAAGCTTCCTCTTGGAAGGATTTGTTTCAGTGGCTTACTGGGCCACTTTACCCTCGGCCACCTTTACCCTTGGCCATCTTTACCCTCGGCCTTTGTACTTGTGTGTTCAAATACTGCCTTTTGCCCTATAAAACTATCTCTAAAACATTCTGGATGCTTCTTTGAGTAGACATCAAAGGCTGTTTTGTTTGGTTTTTGCCTTTTGTTTTACTGGGCTGACCATATCTTCCAAGCACTGGATTCAAGGTATATGCCACCACTCTTGGCCTACAGGACGGCCCATTTGGTCACTGTGCATCCCCAAATCTTATGTTCAGACTCTGAATCTCACTGTATTATTTTTAAAGTGATTGATCTGTTCCCACCCTCACCACATTTCAGAATTCCTGACTTTTACCCTCAACTGTTTCTGGAAAACTTTCCCTTTTCTCTCTCACCCCTAGCCTTTCCATTGGGAATCAGCTACTAAGATTGGCAAATGTCCCTGCAATGGCCCACATCTGACAGGATCTCATGAGGGAACAGAGTTAGCTAACAGCCATGGGAGAGAGAGAACTGTGAGGTATGGTGCTCTGGGGTTAAGGCATCTCTTTCCTCCCCAACAGCTACAAGATCACTGTGACCGAGGACCCAGGAGTGTCACACTGTCCCTCTGGCCCTCTCCTCTGAGCTCTCAGCTCTCTCGACTCCGATGTGAGTTCTCTGGTCTCCATATCTCCTTATCTCCTCGTTTCTCTCCACTGACAGTGTAACTGTTCTATAAAAATAACTGTTCAGGGCCTGGAGAGATGGCTCAGCGGTTAAGAGCACTGGCTGTTCTTTCAGAGGTCCTGAGTTCAATTCCCAGCACCCACATGGTGGCTCACAACCATCTATATACTGGGATCTGAGGTCCTCCTCTGGCATGCAGGGATACATGAGAATAGAGCATTCATCTATAGATAGATAGATAGATAGATAGATAGATAGATAGATAGATCGATCTTTAAAAATAAACTGTTCTGGTGGATATAATAGCTCATGCCTGAATCCCAGTACTTGAGAGTTTGAGGCAGGAGGATCACTGTGACCCTGGGAAAGCATGGATTTCAATGTAAGACTTTGTCTCAAACAAATAAACAAAACAAAAACTGTTGAGCCAGGTGTGGTGGCTGGCACTTGTAATCCTAGCACTCAAGAGGAAGGATTGCCATGAGTTTGAGACCAGCATAGGCTACATGAAGCTGTCTCAAATGTCTCCCACTCAACACTCCAGCAGTAAAAAACAAGAACCAGTAAGGTGGTGCTTATCACTGAGCCTGATGGCCTGGGTTTGATCCCCAGGATCACATGGTGGAAGGAAACAACTGACTCCAAGTGGTCCTCTGACCTCCATGTGTGTGTTATGGCATCTGACATAAACAGACAAATAGATACAATTTTAAAGAATTCGATTTTAGACTTCCAAGAAAAAGTAGAAGTCATTAGCTCTTAGGAAATTACTCTTTCGGGCTGGAGAAATAGCTCAGTGGTTAGGAGAACTTTAGGAGGGCTGGAGTTTGGCTCCCCAGTACCCATGTCAGGAGGTTCTCAACTGCCTGCAACTCCAGACCCAGGAACCCTCTTCTGATCTCCATGGACACACACACACACGCAATGGACAAACACAAAAAGGCACACACGCACAAAACTCAAAAGAGAAAAAAATAACCAAGAGTAAGTGAGTTTCTAATAGAGATCACTGGCCAGAGTTTAGTGCACAGAGCTACATGGAGGGCTGGAAAAGCTGTGCTCATCAGGGAAGCCATGAGCACAGCCTACTGTCCACAGGAGATTCTGTGAGGGAGAAGTCGAATGCCCAGGAAGAGGGTCAGCTGTGCCCTGGCTGTATAGTTACTTTTCTATTGGGATAAAAATCTGTCACGGAGGCTGGACACCTTTAATCCCAGCAGAGGCAGGTGGATCTCTGTGAGTTTGAAGCCAGCCTGATCTACAAAGCCTGTCCAGGACAGTTGGGCTACACAGAAAACCCTGTCTCAGAACACCCTTCTGCACCCCCACCCCACCCCCAAATCTGCCATGCCACAGAGTCCTGAAGCAAGCAGTGGATTTGGTTGCTGGAGCAGTACCTGGTGGCGGCTCACATCTCAAACTGCAAGCAAAGAGTGAACGAGGAGCGGGGTGAGGCCTTAAACTCTCAGAGACTGCCCCCTAGTGACACACTTCCTCCTAAACCTAACCAAACAATGTCACCAGCCAGACAGTATCCAAGCATCTGAGCCCCTGGGGACATTCTCATTCAAACCCCCATGGAAGGGGAGAAAGAAAAAGAAAAAAAAAATCCCATTTATGGCTAGGGATGTAGCTCTGTCTGCAGAGTGCTTGCCTAACATGGAAGAAACCCTTTGGACAGAGCCCTGGGTTGCCTATAACTGCCTCTTAACGCTGGTTCTGGAGTACCTAATGGCCTTTTTTGCCGCTGCATATATGTGGTGCTCAAACATATACTCAGCTCCACACACATACACATTAAATAAAAACCGTAAGATAATTGTTTACTTGAAGCTCACCTTGTGCTTGTGTGTTTGACGCCAATCTAGTATACATGGGATGCTGTAATATCAAAAATAAAAGCAATAATAAAATATAAAGAATAAGAGGAAATGTTAGGTTTTCATATGGAAGTTAATTAATACAACAAAAGATGGTTTTCAGACTCAAGTTCAGACAACTCCTGAATTCTGCCCTTGGACAGAGTAAAGAAGTGCTCACCTGCCCCCATGGTATGTAAGGATTACCTCTGACTGGGTGGTGATTCATCAGAGCACACCCATTCCTCCATAGTCAATTATTTAGCAGCACTTCCCAGCCATCTTACAAGTGGGGAGATGCTATTAGGCCCATTTTATGAGGGTTAGGGGTGTGAGTAGAGTGTAAAAGCTAAACTCCCACTGTGTGGTCACATGTGTGAGGTCACCTAATGACAGAGCTGGAAAAGGGATCCACGCCCCACTCCCCCAGCCCACTGCCCTCCCACACACAGTTCCCTGGGGATACAGCCTCCTTTCCCAGCTGCTTGCCAGTCCTGTTTGCTGTCCCCTCTCCCCAGTGGTCAAGTTGATCCCTGTAGCTCCTGGGGCATCCAGGAGTCAGGGTTTATAGAGCTCCTCATGAAGAGCAAGACAATCATTACCATGAGCCTGCTAGGGAGAGTGCCTCTCTGTGACCTTTGACAAGTCACTCTCTGTTTCCCTTTGGTCTCACCCTTTCCCAGGTGGAATTGGGGGCGGGGCTGTCCTCCTTGGCTTTGGAGGGAACTGTGGGGATTGGTTAAAACTGTTTCAATGACTGAGGTGGGGATGGGGTTACTGCCATCTCCCTGGGTGGGGACCTGAGACAACCAGCAAGAGTAGGAGAATAGCCTGAGCTACATAGAAAGATCATCTCAAAAAAAAGACTCATCGGCTGGGGAGACAGCGCAGCAGTTGAGCACATGCTGCACTTGCAGAGGACCTGGGTTTGATTCCTAGCACCTACATGGATTGAGTTATAATTGTAGTAACTTCAGCCCAGAGATGCCTCTGGTCTCTGAGGACACGTCTTCTTACATGCATATAGCCACACACTGGTGTATATATATAGGCATAACTTAAAATAATGAAAAAATATTTAAAATCACAAGTCAAGCTAGGCCTAGCGGCATATGCCTATGATCTCAGCACTTGGGAGGTAGGAGCAGGAGGATTGTAAGTCCAAAGCCAATCTTGGCTACATACCAACTTCAAGGCCAAATGAAAAGCGTTTCAAAACAAAACAAAACAAAACAAGGAAGAAAGATAGGCTGGGGAGATGGTTCAGTGGTTAAACACCTGCTTTGCATTTGCAGCCAGTTAGCCAGTTAGGACTGGATTTCAGATCCCAGCAAACTGCATGTCCAAGGAGATCGCAGATAACCCCAGCTCTGAGTGTGGTGGAGAAAGGGGCTTGCTAGCTACTAGTTTCCATGTGATGCGAGTTCCAGGGTTGGGAAGAGGCACTGCCTGAGAGGAACAGGCAAAGGGTGATGGAGAGGACAGCTAATGCCTCTTCTGGTCTCTGCATGTACCTACATATATAGGCATCCAACACACACACACACACACACACACACACACACACACACACACACTACACTAGTAAACATAATCCCACAGAGACCCTTCAGAGGGGTGGCTCCCTTGGTGGCAGTTCAAAGGTGCACTGCAGATAGTATGCTAGCCATCCCACCCACCCAAGCCATCGAGGATGCTGTGGGGAGGAGGGAGGGGAGGAGAGAGGGGAGGAGGGAGGGGAGGAGGGAGGGAGAGAGAGAGCCTCAACCCCTTTGTTTTCAGTCTGACACTATAGAAAGCCACGTGGACTTACATTTTTACTGTCTGGGGCCCAATTCCTTATCTAGACAATTGAGGGTTTGGGTTTTTTCCCCCCCACTGCTGAAGACAGAGTTTCTCTGTGTAGTCCTGGCTGTCCTGGAACTCACTCTGTAGACCAGGCTGACCTCAAACTGAAAGATCTGCCTACCTCTGTCTCCAGAGGGCTGGGATTAAAGGTGTTCTCCATTCCCTGCCCCACCACCCCTGGCTAATTCAGGTTTTGCTGTTGTTTGAAACAGGTCTTTCTATGTAGTCTTGGTTCAATATGTCCCGGAACTCAATAGGTAGACCAGGTGGCAACTGAGTTTTAAGACCATCTTGCTATATACCCCATGCTGGTCTTGAGCTATCGGCCACACTCTTCAGTCTCAGTCTCAGTCACTGAGTGCCAGGATTACAGGTGTGCACTGCTGAACCTGGCTTGCATTGGAGATCTTAGCCTGCCAGCAATCTCTTCTCACACCAAACCACCTTGATATAGACTGCCTGACACAGTGAAGGGCTTTGGGTGTGGGGCCATTGAGAACGTCTTGCTCTGTAGTCCTGGCTGGTCTGGTACTTCCTGGCACTTGTCATGTAGCAGAAGCTGGCTTCAACCTTGCTTCACTCCTCCTACAGAAATCTGCATCCTCAGAGTGCTACAGTTACAGGTACATGCCACCATACTTGGCATAGAAGTTTGGAAAGGAAAGCTGTAATTTAGAGGTACTCGTTTAATTTGAGGCCAATTTAAGATTTTTAGTGTGCATCACATGTGTGTGATCGTTTGAAGGGGCCACAGTATATACTTGGGGGTGGGTCAGAGGGTAACTTTTGGGAGTTGGGGGTTGAACGAAGGTCACAAAGTTTGCAGGCTTCAACTCAGTATATCATCAGGAATACTTTGAGCTCCTGGGTTTCCTGCCACTGCTTCCCAAAGGCTGGGATTACAGGCATATACTGTTCCTAGCACTAACAGCTTCCAGTTCAATAGAACTGCAGGGTTTGTCACACTATAAATTTAGACACCCTTACTAAGCATTCCCTACCTTCTGGAAGAAGCAAGCTGGCCTATATTTATATCTCTGTCTTTCTTTGTCTCTGTCTCTCTTTCTCTCTCTCACACACACACAAATTGTGCTGGGAGCCTGCCTAGCCTGGAAATGGGTTGAAATAAGGCACAGCATTGGGCACTGGCCCAAAGAGTGATGATCTCTGGCTTTTTAATTCTTTCTTACTATTCTGTGGTAAAAACTTAACTCTTTATTACTGTTTTGTGCTTCATTAAGCACTAGAAAACTTAACTCTTATTTACTTTATAAACTTAGTATATAATCCTCCGGCTGTTAACATATGCTTTATAGCATGGGAGATCCTGGACAGGATTGATTGCTAGGGCTCCTTTCTCTATCCTCTAGAGGAGGCTCAGAACAATTAACTAGGAAAAGAGAAGTCAGGCTCCCAGAATGAAGTACTTTTACACAAGCAAATGTGCATAGAAACGCACATACATTCATTTACACATTCCCCTTTCTGTTGGGTCTGACAACCAACATACATACTTACACAGGCACACCTATACTCGCACAGGCACACCTATACTCGCACAGGCACACCTATACTCACACAGGCACACCTATACTCGCACAGGCACACCTATACTCACACAGGCACACCTATACTC
>JADRCD010212665.1:0-34567 GCA_019843815.1 Montemys delectorum
GTTAACATGGTGGAGAGTTCTGCCTGATGCCACTTGACAAAACCCCTCTGGCCTTTACTAGTGGAAAGGACGTGTCCTTACTCTTGAGGAGTAACCTTGTTCGGTGTAGCCTGCCTCCTCTTTCCAGTGCAGTGCCACCAACACTTCTCATCCCAACTACTGTGCTCAATATGCCCATGCAAGGAGATTCCTCTCTAGGAGCCAATCTCCTAATTCCAGGGCAGGCCATGCCTAAAGAATCCTGGATAGGCTCTTCAATGTCTGTGGAAAGGATGTCCTAGGGAATTTTCTAGAAACATTGTTAAAAGCCCCCATCCAACTCTTCAGTTTCCCCTTCCACAAACTTTTCTCAGTATGTTCAGTCAAGCTATGGTTACTTCCTGATGTGTGAGTCCTGGTGACAGTTCTCAGGGGAAACTCACTTTGTCTGTCAGGGGTAATGACTCCTCAGATCGGTGAGTCTCAGGTTCACATTTGCCAAGCTAGGTTGTTTGTCAACAGTAACCAACTTTCTCAGTCACAGGTTCAAAAATGTCCACTCAGCAGTTCCTAGAGTAGCTTGGGAACATGAGAGAACCTAGATATCAGGTCTGCCTTGGGAAACCCAGAGGGTACAGGCTGACTTTATAAAGCAGTGGAGCACGTTGGAACTATGGCTCTGCCTTCTTCTCTGTATGGTCTTGAGCAAGGCTCTTCGTGTGATAAAGACCAGCCTGGCACTGCCAAGGAAACTTTGTTGCTGCTGTCAGCAGGGTTCACAGTCCACAGCATCTCGACCCTAAGAGCCTACTGGCTTAGCTGTGCTCTTCCAGAAGCCAAACAAGAACTGGAATTTAGGTTCAGGGTGTGTGGGTCAGGGAGGTAAGTCATAGGTGCTGAGTTCCAGCAGGCCTGGCCTGCTCCTGTAGGGCCTCATTACTCCTGTACCTATTTTTCTTCTCCAAGGATGCAGGCCAGGGTGAGGGGTCAACTCTGGGAAGTCAGACTTGGATCTGAGGCCTTTGTCTCAGGCCTGACCTGGCCTCTGCTGCCTTACAGGGTCATCCCCACCCTCTACATTCCTGGAGGAATCCCCACTTGTTTACTGCTGGTCATCTCAGATTCCATTTTCTGAACTCATCACCCAGGATATGAGCCATTGGCCTCCCACGAAGCAAGTAGCTGTTGTTCTGCTTGCTCTTCTCCCTGGGCTCCCCGCCACCCCACTCCACCTTCCCATGAGCTATGTAGCATGTGACTGATTCTCACTCTGCAGTCCTTCCACTCATGTACCCAAAGTAGCACAAGGATTCTGCAAAAGGTTCTAAAAGTGGGATATTTGTGGAGTGGGGATTTCAAGAGAGCTTACCATACTGTTGTAGTCTCAAGCTAGTTACAACCTATGGGAACGGGTCTTGACACAGACTGAGTTATCTGTCTGATCTCATCTACAATCTTGATGGCTAGAGGAGGGCTGGAGGCAGGAGGGCCTTGCTCACTATGAACACTTGAGCACCTTCTTTAAAATTACAAGGCTAGCCTAGAAGAAGCCCCCCTTTCTATTCAGACCTAGTATCTAGACCAACGCTGACTTCAAGTGTTGCTGTGACTCTCTGGATTCAGTTTCACACAAAAGGAGAAATATTCCTTAACTGAACCCATATTCTCAGAGAGCTGAAACCCTGACACAGAAGACAAAGTAATACAAGGGCCAGGCTCCTAATTCATGTATATCGTTGTCACATCATACTTGTTTTCTTCATTCATTTAGTATCCCAGGAGGCTTCAGGCATCTTCCTGCCTAGGCTTCCTAATACTGGGACTGTAGGTGTGCACCACCACATTGTGCTGACTTTACATATATTTAAATTTTCTCTATTATTGAAATACTAGATGCCACCCCTAAAAAAAGGGAAAAAAAGAAAACGCAAAATTGTAAACAGAAAGACCCTCATCAAGTGATCTGTAGGGGTGGAGAGATAGCTCAGTAGTTAAAAAGAACTTGTTGCTCTTACAGAGGACTTAGGTTCAGTTCCCTGTACCCATATAGGAAGGGTCACAACCACCTGTGACTCTAGTTCCAGGGGATCCAACATCCTCTTCAGGCTTCTGGTATACATACAGGCAAGTTGGCACACACACACACACACACACACACACACACACACACACACATACACCACACACACACCACACACACGTATCTTGGGCCATAGAGCAAGGCTGACTCAAAAGGCTAGGATCACATTGTCTAAGGTATCTTGCTTCTAGTTATGAGAAAATTTCCATGTCACAATTGTCAAAACTGTCTTTAGTTGGCTGTCTTTTCTTCCACTGACTAGATGCTTCTATTTGCAATGCCCTGTTCTCTGAAGGAGTGTACTCTAGCTGGGGGGAGGAATGCCTGGGCAGTCTACTGCTTCATTTAGTGTTTTCTTCTTGGAGTCAGTTTCATTTTCTTTGGCAGATGCCCACGCTGGCAGGATCCACATAGGGCATAATTTTTCTTGCTCACAAATTCTCTTCATCTACTTCCCCGACACAAATAACCTTCATCCTCTTGGAGCTTGAATCTCCCAGGGGCTAGCAACAATCTTTTTCCAGGCCCTGTAGAACCAAGCCTCAGGCTCTGTCCTTGCAGAACCAAGCCCAGCTCGGGGGCTCTTACCAATCATCTGTCCAGCAGAGCAGGCACTACTGCTGTGTTTCCCAGACTGACTAGTTCCCTATGAGGGAGTCCAGCAGTTTCCAGACTGCTGGAAAGGCTGGCCTCTCATCATGTTGTCATACATCAATCAAGATGGGCATTTAGGTGAAGGACTGGTGATACAGCAGGGCAGCATTAAGAGAAGCCAGATAAGAGTTTACACTCTGTGTCTTCCTTGAATTAACTTTGAAAACTAGGCAAATTACTGAGCCTGAGTTTCTTCATATTCATGAGAATAATCCCTACTCTCTAGGGTTTAGATGGAAACTAACCAAGATAATGAGTTTCTGACTCAAATCACACCCCACCCCATGTACTCCACAGGGAGCAACTTTCTGTCCAAATGTTCTACCATATCTACTGCTTCCTAGGAAGTACCAGTGAGCTTGTTTTTCCAAGCCTCTTGGAGAGAATGTTCTCCAATGCCTAGTGTGTCATCCTAGCAGTCTACAGATTTTACTGGTCCACTGTGTAGGGCAGATAACGCCCAACTAAAGGATATCTACCCTTAGCTCATCAAGGCCACTAAGCTTATTCCAAGAAACCACAAAACAGAAAAACAAACAAACAAATGTAAAAAAAACAAAAACCAAAAACCAAACAAAGCAAAAAAACCCAAACTTCACTTTAGCCATCAAGTGCTTCCGGTGTGTCATGGGACTGTCATTTGTGTCAACTTGAGGATCCTCTTAAACCACCTCTCCAGAGTTGTGGCCCTGCCTTCCCTTCTGGTCCTAATCTCTTCCAACTCTACTTTCTTACCTTACTGGGCTAAACTCATCCCAGGTAAGATCAAAATGAAGGATAAAGGACTGGGTAGGAATTCTGGTTCAGAACATTCATTAATTCAATAGTTTTCAAACTTCGTTGTCCATTAGGATCACTGGTAGTTTTTCTTTGAGACAGAGTCTCATATGACCAAGGGTGGCTTTAAACTCATAATCCTCATTCCTCAGCTTCTCACATATTGGGATTACAAGTGTGTAATTAGTTTCTTTGGTAGAGCTGCCTTGTTTTTTTCCTGTTAGAAATGGAACCTAGTACCTTGCCATGCTAGGTCATCACTTGTAAAAATTTCTAAAATCCTTTATGATAGCTACAATTAAGCTGGAATTCCTAGACATTGAGACCAGGCACAGTATCCAGCTTAAGACTCTGTGTATAAGCCTCTCTCTTGCTTGTGGGCTTAAGTGAGCATTGTCTGAATGGAGTATGAGCTGAAGGTGATGGACCACAGGTATTCTAGGGAGGTAGCACAGCCAGGGCCTTCTGACAGTAAAAGACATTGGAGACACAAGCTAGATACAGGTGAAGACAGAAAAAAAATACTAGAAAATGAGAAGGAGCCAGAAGATTAGAACAGATTGCTAGAGTTAGTTTGAGGTCAAGCAGAGCGATTCGGGAGAGGCAAAGAGAGAAGCCAGATTGAATCAGTCAGTTTGGGGAGGAGTTTGAGTCACAACAGCTGGATTGAATCAGCCAGCCATCGCTCAGAAAGAACAAGAAAGTCTCAGAGGCTGAAAACATTCTAGGCCTAAATTAGATTGTACGGAGGCTAGAAGCTTCCAGACTAGGCCTAGGTGAGCAGACTGAGGTAGTGAGCCTCTAAGAGGACAATCACTTCAGGAGAATAAAAGTTACATTTACAGTGATATGTTTATGACATCTAAAGGCATCTGAAGGCAGGAGATGGCATGACAGCCACTTCTGGGTGACTGCAGATTACAGACACAGAGCTTCAGCATCCTGAGATGGCTAGCTTCTTCTTAGTTCTTCCACAACTTAGTATTAAGCCCTTGCTCAGGCTATGTCTGTAACAGCATTTTACCAATGACTCACATAAAGTCAGCTTTGCCTAACTTACAGGTAGTCTGGGTCCACACCTGCTATGATCTAGCTGTCTCCCACACAGGAGGTGACATCCAGGAAGCAACAGTTCTGTTCTTCTTTGATGAACTTGCTTTTGCTAATGACACTCTGGGGGCCAAATCAATGACAGTAGTGTCACTATCTAGGGGCCCATGTGAGCCATCTGGGGTTCAAACCCCTCACTGGGCTATGATGGGGCTCTGGTGAGGATCAGCAACTCAGAACAAGGTTCCACTCATCACAGAGCACAATCTACATGTTCAGGCTTAGAAGTGGAGCCCTATCCTGGTGCGTACATTAAACTGAGAACAAGCCATCTAGCTGGAGTGGAAGAGATCTGTGTGACACAGTTGAAAGGTGCTGGAGACATATGCACAATAATTCGTGAAATGCCGGTGTTCATGTTTAGTTGAACAGTTTTATCTGTCCTGTAAGCCAAAAGCCCAGCTAGCGCCATCTGTACACCTGACTATTGTGCAGGTCCTGAGCCTAAGTGGCTCTTTAGTCTACATGACTCCTGAGAAGTACAAGAGACAGTACCATTGGTAGGTGCAAAAGCTCCTGGCTGCTTGTCAGCCTTGCCCGAGTCTTTTCTAATTCTTGCTCCAACCTGGCAGCATCTCTGGTGGCTTCATACCCTGAGTGGGAGTGGAGGAGTATGGGACAACTGAATGAATCTTCTCCTCTCGTTCCTCTTTGCCCACATACATTCTCATCTAGGTCCAGACTTTAGCACACAAGATTCCTGCTGACTCCAGTTGGTCCTGGCACAAAGGCCAATGTCCCTGACATTGGTCTTTTTGCCTAAGTTAACACTCCTTCCCTTGATCTGGGCAGAGAAGGAGGATCCTGGAAGCCCTGGTCATTCCTGCACCAAGAAATTGATGAGGGCAGTCCTGGGGGAGAGGAAGGCCTTCCTGATGCTTCTCCCCTGCAGCAGCTTCATGCCTAGCTCACTCTGGAGAACAAATTCATGGACTTTGTCCTGGTCCTGGGCAACATGCTGGGGCACAGGGATCTTGCCACAGGCCTTGTTGTTGATCTGAGGAGAAAAGAACAGAAAAAGTGAGGGGAGTCCACATGGAGGCAAGCTGTGAGGGTGCTCAGACTCAAACTAGGCACTCTTTCTGAGCATGGGCTTCCTGTGGTCCAGGTTGGCACAGGTACGACAGGGCCAGGCATGCTGGCCAGCCTTCTGTAGATTTACTGTTTCTCAGCCTCCAGGGTGGAATACAATACTGGCACCTTCCACAGCATGTGTTCATTTTGTTTATTCTTTTCCTTCTTTTGTGCCCTTCTGTCTGTCTGAACTTTAAGCTCCATGAAGATAGGAACCCTGTTTTCCCACTAGAATTTTGTTTTTGTTGAGACAAAGTCTTATCATATGGCTCTGGCTAGCATCAGATTTACAGTGATCTACCTACTTCAGATTCTTAAATGCTGAGATTACAGAGTAATCCACTGTGCCCAGCTTTTGTTTGATTTGTATCCCTAGAACCTAGCACTATGCCTGGCCTAGAGTCAGGACTGGACATGGGTAAGTTAAGTCACTTCTCTGAGCTTGTTTCCTTAACTAAGAATGGTGTAGCCTCCTATAGAATAAGGCAAGGATGAAGATGACCTACTTCCAGTCCACCCGCCATCCAGAGGATCAGATGAAAAAACCTATTCTAGCCTCTCCATCTTCTGCCACATAAGCCATTGACAGGCCAGCACATTTTGTCCCATATTAAACAAGTAGAAACTGCATAGAGGGAACACACAAGGATCTAGTTTTTACATAAAAAGTTTTAAGGGGAAAACAAAACAAACAAACAAACAAAAGCTCAATTCTTGCTGGGCCTGGTATCACAGGTCTGTAATTCCAGATATCTTGGAGTCTGAGGCAAGAGGATAGTTCACGGCTAGTGTAGGTTACAGATTAAGCTCAAGGTCAGTTTGGGCAATTTACTGAGACCGGATCTTAAAGTAAAATGAAGAGGGCTGGGAGTGCAGCTCAGCAGGACACCACTTGCCTAGAATGCAGTGGGCTCTAGGTTTAACCCCAGAACTTAAAACAAAATAAAACAAAAATTTGAACTTTGGGCTGGGCATGATGGTGCATGCCTTTAATCTCAGCACTCAGGAGGCAGAGGCAGGAGGATTTCCATGAGTTTGAGGCCAGCCAGGTCTACAGAGTAAGTTTCCAGGACATCCAGGGCACAGAGAAACCTTGTCTCAAAAAACAAAACAAAAACAAAAACAAAAACAAAAAAACCCAAAAAAATAACAGCAGCAACAACAAAAAACCCAAACCCAAACCAAAACAAACAAAACCCTTGAATTTCTCCTTCTACATTATTACTCTTCTATATCGAAAATGGTACAGTTTACCAAAAAAATGTAGCTTTAATGAGATATGTTTAACATTCTTTTTACTTCATGTGAGTGGGCAGTCTGCCTGCATGTATATTTGTGCACCACATGCATGCTTGGTACCAGTGGAGGCTAGAAGAGGGCATCGGAGCCCATGGAACTGCAACAGTTACAGATGGTTGTGAGTCGCCATGTGGGTGCTGGGAAACAAACTCACACCCTCTGGAAGAACACCCAGTGCTCTTACCATCAAGCCGATTCTCCAGCACAACAGAGGGATTCTTCACTGTTACCTTCTCTGTGTCTCCCCACTGTGTCCCCTAACCCTACCCAGGTGCTCCTAAATGCAGCTGGAAGACTTTTGAGCTGGTGTTTCCCCTTTCTAGCCCTTCCAGGCCCTGAGTGTTGAAGCCTGCATGCTTCTGGGATATACTGAAGGCACAAAGAAGGGAACACAGACCTCTGTGCTGTGGGCTTAGTCAGGAGGAAAGGCTGGCTGGGGTTGGGTTGACGGGTCACTGCTAGATCACAGTCAGGCCTTATGGGTGGCACTCACCAGAACAGCCATCTGCACCATATCAGGCTTCTGAAGGAACTGTGAGTCCACTGTGGGCCAGGCCTGAAGCATCACAGCAGCATCCCAGGCATAATGGTCACAGAGCTTGCTTGGTACCAGCTCCAGGCCTGTAACACCAAGGCACAGAAGCTCAAGCCACTCTGAACACATAGGGGCCATGCGTGAACAGGGTACAAGGTTCTGCCCTTGGCTTAGAGCCTTTTGAGGAAGTGAGGGATACATACCATGAATGTGGTGGATGGACCACCCTGAGTAGTACTTGTGCTTTCTGTTTTGTGGGCTTCTGCATTGAGTCCTTGTTCCAATATCAGAGATTTCTTGTAAATTTTAAAACTTTTTCCTATTTGACATTCTTATGACTGTATGGCTGAGGATGAGGTGGTGTGCTGGTGCACAGGGAGGGGCTGACTCTTCCCACAGTCTATGATCCCAGGGTTCAGTCAGCCTTTCTTTGAACAGCATGCAGGAATGTGAGGATGGATGGACATGGGAGTCTGAAATGAGTGGAAAAGCAAGGCTGCCATGTCTTGGGGCTATGCCCTTGCTGGAGAAGGGATGCCTTTCTGAGAACAGACCCCAAGTACAGGCTGTCCTCGCAAGTGTCTCCTGCCATGAATATCCATGGTCTGAAACTCTTGTCCCCAGCCCATCTCACATAGAGTGCACTAGACAGAAGGATACCCTCTGCCCTCCTGGGAACTGAGCATTCTCACCCTACTACACATTCTTGCCTCACTGGATCCCGCTCATGAACGGACCCTTGGCTCAGGGCAGGACACAAGAAGGGTGTATGGTATAAACCCTTTCTAGTCTTCTTCCCTGGATGGCTGGGGTTTCTCTTTCCTTTTAGAACTAGGAATGGAACCCAGTGCCTCAAGCATACCAAATATATGCTCCATCACTAGGATGTGCCTCAAGATCCTGCTTTTCTTCTAGAGACAATGTTTTATAGGTTTCTCATAAGAAATGAATTGCTTTCATATATACTACTTATGCATACATTACAGTTGTGCTGGGATAAACTTGGGGCTTTGCTAAGCAAGTACTCTATATACTCATAGCTCTTTTGTAGTTTGAAAAGATATTTAAGTACAGAGTTTCCCATATTGTGAAATCAGTTCAACAATTTTCTTCTGGTTTCTTTGAAAGGTTTCATTTTTCCCCCTATTTAACTTTCAAATTTATTAGTAATTTTTTTGTTTATATTATAAAAAATTATATTCAAAAACACAAAGTAAACTTGATAAACCTAGTTGTTGCACAAAGTTGATTCGTGGGTTTTCCTTCAAATATATTATATGAGGATTGGTTTGGGACCACTGGCTTCAGATATTCAAAGTATGTGTATGCAAGTAGGTAGAAACCTTGGCCAGAATGTGACATATTCTGCTGTTTTTTACTTAGAAGAAAAAAATCCAGAGATACAGATCAGTGAGAAGTGTTTGTTAATATGAACATTATCCTGGGTCTGACACAAGGATTGCAAACACCCATGAAAACACACAAGTGTGCATGCATGTACACATACACAGAGGATCAGCCTTATTGAACCATGAGTTAGTAATTGCTCATTTATGTCCACTACAAGCTCCCCTTTCTTCTCATAGACTGAAACTAATACGCCTTAGATAAGCCTGAGTTGTGGACAGGCCACTGGGTGGTGCTGATGCATTTTATCCTATTGGTCTTTGCCTTGACTCTTGTGCTGGCACTATATGCATTCATTGTAGCTTTTTAAGTTTTCCTATCTGATACCTAGGTGATCTGGTAGTGCCAGTTACTAGGAGGAAAGTGAAGGCTCCTTAGGGCCCAAGGAGTACCAGCCTGGCCTCCTCCTGGTGGCAAGCTGGTCCTAGCCTCTTCCTGGTGCCTAGCCGGCCCTGGACTAAGCTGTTGTACTTCACAATGAACTTAATGGCCTTTTGGCAAATGCAGAAAAGATTCTGCCTTCTTCCTTCTCTAAAGTGAAATAGAGGTCACAGAAAACAGATGACCATGTCTTTATTTGCTGAGCTGGTAGTGGCTTGTCCTGTGACCCAGATGTACTGGGAAGCTTTCCAAAGCCTCCGTATGGAAGTCATACAGGATGCCTAGGAGATGAAAGGATCTTGGATAAAAATGTTCTGGACAGAAGCTGTTATAAATTCCACTGAGAAAAACAAGGAAGCCCAGATTTCCTGGAGTAATCAAGATGCTTATTTTAGGAACGGTCCCTAGCCAGGCCTTCCCTGAATGGTGGGTGCAGGTTGGCTATAAGGGTAGAGCTTGGTACCCTGCATATGTGCAGGGTTTTGCCACTTTGCTCCTCTAAGTGAAAATAACCAACATATATATGGCAATGACAAAGACACAGCCAAGTTGAAAGGTCAACAAAATGGGATTAGTCTGAATGCAGGAGATGAGAGACAGAGGTCTGGCCTGCGGGACCATCATGCAGGGCCAGCTGCACCCCTTTCATCCCCACCTCTGGAGAGCTGACCTCCCTGCAGAAGACAAACAAACTTCTCCACCCCCACCCTTAGCACAGGATCCCAGGCTGCCCTGGTGGCCCACAGTGAATGCTAGGGGTTTGGGAGTGGTGATCAGTTTCTGTGGATGGCAATACTTTTCTGGTGGCATTTTGGGGCTGTCTCTCTCCTATCTTCCCATCCTTGTCCATGCTAGCTGATCCCACTGAGTATGCCAGGAGGCCCTGGGTCTGTGCTGACACTGCTTATAACAACCCTGGCAATTCCAAGAAAATGGGCAGGAAGCAGGGGCATTTCAAGCTGACCTTTCCCAGAGAAATGAATTTGCTCAACTGTTTTTGAAAGAACAACATCCACACTGCATGAATATACCATCAGAAGCTGGGGTGTGGCTCAGTGGCAGAGCATATACTTAGCATGTACAAAGCTGGACTAAGTTTCTAACATCATAAACTAACATACAAACAACAATCAAACAAACAAACCAACAAACAAAACCTATCAGAGGGCCTGGTGGGATGGAGACTCTGGATAGACATTTGGAAGTAGCTTTGGATACCAAAACAAATAAAATATGAACTGAGCTCATGAGTTCACAATGAAGACAGGTTAGGGGTGAGCCGGTAAAAGTGCTTGTCAAGCAAGTTGATGATCTGAGTTTGGATGCTCAGAACCAATGTAAAAATTGGACAGAGTAGCCTAAGCATCTGTAGTCTACGGGTGCTGCTATGGGGAGACAGAAGGTGGAGACAGGAGGAACATCTCTAGTAGTTCTTGGGCCAGCTGGCCTAGATTACACAGTAGTTAATACCCTGTCTCCAAACAAGGTAGAAAGGTGAGACCTGACACCCAAAGGTTGTCCTCTGACCTCTACACTTGTGTACAGCATATACATGCTTGCACGCGCATGTGCGTGCACAAGCGCGCGCACACACACACACACACACACACACACACACACACAGAAAAAGAGAGAGAGAGAGAGAGAGAGAGAGAGAGAGAGAGAGAGAGAGAGAGAGAACATGTAGCTGAACCCTTAAGGGATGAAGAGCACTCAAACAGATATTTGGGCTTGGACAAATGATAGTAGTAACTAGTTAGACAAAGATATTTCTACATACCTGCCCAGAGTTCTGAGGTTACATGAGGGGCTAGGGGGGCAGCCATCACCAGCAGGGCACACAGAGCATCCTCAAACTCAGAGCTGTGGAGAACCACTCTCTGAGAGGCTTGCTAAGGAAGAGGAAGGAACATTTAAGACTAAGATACAAATAAGCAGGGTAAGACAGGCAATGAATGAAGTACAATCCAGAGGCTCAAGCGGGTGGGAGGACAGTCATTACCTCTTTGCTTGGTTCAAAAGACTTCTCTCACAGAACCACATGCCCAGTGCTCACAACCATCCATCAAGGACAGGATTTGTACCCCATCTGACAGATGACGAGGCTTAGCCTCAACAGTTGCTCTAAGAACAAGGTCAAACTTGTAAGCAGTCTGCAAAATTTCCTATGTATTGTGGCCAAGGGGAAAATGCAGACTTCTAAGGTTTTCTCCTGTGGAATACCAGGTTGAGGGTCCTCTCTATCCACCAATTATTGACAAATTCTTCCCTTGTCAAGAAAAACTGGAGTAATGTGTAGCAAAAAGATGAGCAGCACTGAAGGTGACAGCTCTTTTGGTTGGTAGGAGTAATTCCGCCCGGGCCATCTAGGTTAAGCAAATACAAACAGTACTGCTGGCAAGGAAACACCCCTATACATTCAGGAACTCAGGCAGTAGGGGAAGAAGGTTAGAACAGAGAGAGGCCTAAGCCTGGCCATGGCTTTGAAAATAGTCAGTCAGACATGGAGTCTAACCTTTCAGGCCTCCATGGCCTCTTATAAGAAGCTTGAAGCTAGGAGGCAGAAGCAGGAGGATCGTCATAAGTTGAAAGCCACCCTGGGCTACACAGTAAGACCTTGTCTCAGAAAAAGCAAACGGCTCTGCCCAGACAACCTTTAAAACCTTAAAGTAGTATGATAGGGCTCTAACCATGGGAGGAATGTTCCCAACACTTTCACCCTCTCTCTGCAGCTACTGATGAGACCCAGCCACTTACCGAGAGGGCACTGCTGAGTCCCATCAGCTGAGAAACTACAGAATTCAGGGCAAAGTCCTCTGTGAAATGGGTGGTCACCTGTTGATAAAAATAGATTTTTTTAAAACTCACTTTCTTCAAAAATTCCTTTCCAGAAAAAAGAGTGATAATAAACAAACAGAACAAAACCCAAACAACAAAGCCAACTAAAAATAGCAACAAAAAATGCTTACAAATGTATTTATTGCTTTGAATACTGACTACATTTTATGAGCACATAGACTTTTAAATTCAAAGTCAATGCTGTTTCCACTCCTTAAAACTGCTTCTCTTTCCACACCACATCCATGGCAGTTGTTTCCCAGAAGAGATGCTTAAGAAGACAATGCTAGTTGCTGGAGTAGGAGCTGATAAGCAGCATAGAGACTGGAAAGGCAGGTGATATAGATCAGGGAAGGAGAGGCAGGTGATGAGATCAGGGTAGGCTCTCCAGGGCCTGACTGAGGCCTAGGACTCACTCCCCATCATTGCATCTTTAAGATGCCAAGAGTTCACAGCTGTTGAAACAGCATCAATTATCTGACCCATGTTTCAGAGAGATAAGGCATGGTATGAGAGCAACCACTTGGCAGCACTCAGATCCCCACATTCACCTTGGTGACTCCCTCTATTCAAAGGATGGAAATAAAGCTGAAGAAATGCCATTAGGTGAGCATGCTAGAGCCAGAGCCACTCATTCAGATCAAAAAACAAACAAACAAACAAACAAACAAACAATAAAACCCCCTGCTATGCCATCAATGTCACCTGAGTTACAGTCCAGGTAAAGAAGGGGCCTAGGAGGCCTTCACAGACTTGAATCAGCACAACTTTCCCCCAGGCCCTGGCACTAAACAAGTGTTCTACCACCAACCTACACCCAGCCCTGAATTAGCAAGTGAAAAATGAATCGGCCTAGGAAGAATTTGGTTATCAGAAACCCATTAATAATAACAACCTCATATTTGTAGAAGTTAACCTAAAACAAGTCCTATGGGCACTCTGTACCAAAGTAAGCAAGTGGGAAAGCTCCAGCCGAGCACGGGAAGCTCAGGTCCCTACCTGTGCTCAGTCCCTCATTAGTTGTAGCACTCTAAGCAAGACACCTGACCTGTCTGGGTCTCCACCTCATCTATAAAATGAGAAGGTATTTTATGGCAGTATGTTACTTTCAACTGTGCATCCCTGTTAGTACAATGTGCTCATCAGAGATACTAGATTGGATCAACCTGCAGGTTGAGTCCAGAGATGCAGGGAATAGGTGGCTTCTTGAGGCCTGGGTGGAAGAAAGTGACAGGTAGGAGGGACAGCCATTGTTTAAGAACATCTCTTTCCATCAGAAAGTCTTCAACTAGAGTGCTGAGGGCAATTAAGGCAACAGGGCAATCGACTCATGTGGCCCTCGGGCATGAAGGCTTCACGGACCCCTGAGCAAAGACTCTCTCAAAGTGACCAGTGACACACTGCCCAATCCATGGACTCTGACCTGAGTTATGACTGCATTTTTGTACTCCCAGAGGCTTCGGGCCTTGGCTTTCTCTTTGTCGTTCAGCAGCTGAGGCTGGGGGACTGTCCCGGAAGTCCTTGCCTCGATGAATCTTGTTGTCAGGGACCACAACCGCTGTTGCCATCTTAGCACTCCAGGGAGTGCGTCAGCTGCATTTTGTGGCAATCAAGAAGACAAAGAAAGGAAGCTGGTAAGAAGGGAATGAGAAAAGCCCCACGGTCCTGCCAGAGTCAGCTACTACTCCTTTCCAGATCCCTGATGTCCTGAGCAATGACAGCAGGGCTGCTAAGCAGTTGCTGCCTGCCCTGGGATGGGCATCAGCACACTGCCTTCTAAGTCAGCAAACTTGCTGTGACAGATATGCTTGAGGCCAACAGGGATCTTAGGACAGGTGACGGGGCAGTGGCCACACAACATGCTGGGGAATAGCCCTGTAGCACAATATGAGGTCAGTTAACAACTCCTCACCTTGCCAGGTGTGTGTGTTATGTATTCCAAACATGTTCCCCAAGTCTAACCACTGTTCTGACCTGGGGAAGCAGAACAGGCCAGCTGGTGGTTCTGGGTCACACAGCTGACCAAAAAGTATGGGTGTAGATAGATGCCTGAACCCTGTGGCTACTGGGTTGGGTGGGGACACAGCAGGGACAGCTGGAGGCTTGTGAAAAGCAGATGTGGAGATTTGCCCATGTAGAAAGGAGAAAGCTGAGCTAGTGCCTATCCTGTTCTGCATGTCCTGCCTCTGTTACTTAAAGGTAGTTTGTTAGGGCTTTCATCTGCCATGACTGTCCAGATCCACTGCAAAAGACATAGTGAGAAACCAGCCAGTCTTCAGATAAAACAGACTCCTCCCATAGTCGTTGGCTTTCACTTCCCAAATCCACATCCAGGAAGATCAAAGGGCAAGACTAAAGCTTTGGAGAAACAAATCTCATGAGGGAAGTCAAGTAGCAGGGAGTGGCTGATAGGCTGCACGTGGTCCCGGAATACAGGCATCATCTTGGTGAGGGAGGAGGACCCTGTTCTAGAAAAACTTTTCAAGGAATGTTAAAGAAAACTGGCCTGTGTAGTTCGCAGGCCTAAGTAAGCACAGGGTTGGTCTTTAAGCACACAGTTGTCCAGAGACCTCACATCATACTCAGCACAGAGCTTGCAATGGTGTGGATTTCTGGGCCCCATCGCCAGCAAGTGTAGGGAGAGGACTGGGAATGTGCACAGGCAGTGGGAACCCCTCTCACCCCCACCACAGGGACCCAAGGCCCCTGAACAATGGAGAGCTAGTACCTTGGAGAGGGACAGAAGCCTGGACAAGATGGCTTCTAGAATTCTCCATTACTGTTTCCAGCAAGAAACACTTTCTTCCCCAGTTCCTTCAGAGCCCAGGGCAGCCTGTAAAGGAAGCAGGCAGACTCACTCTTTACATCCCACAAGATGTCCTTCTCAGGAGGGGCTGCAAAGAGGATGTAGAGCCGGACTGTGTCAATTCCATACTGGGCCACAATCTCCTCGGGATCCACCCCATTGTGTTTGGACTTGCTCATCTTCTCCCATGTCACCTCTAACTTCTCTTTTGTTTTTGCACAAACTGGAGCAGGACCTAGATGCCAAAAGAATATTCAGGAACAAGACATGACTCTGATTGGGTCCAGACAGGGAAGTGGGTGGGGTAGTAATTCCATATTTTGAACTTTGCTTCAAGGCCTGTGGGCAAAGATCCTGGAAGACTCCATGCTCCAAGTCTGAGGCTTTCTCTAGCAATGGCTGTCAAATAAAGCTGGACCCGGTGGAGATGTCCAAGCGAACACTGTTACACAGGATGGCGCTGGGTCTGAGGTATAACCAGTCCCAGGGACAGCCCGCAGAGGCCTGGCTAGGATCTGTCTTAGACTTTACACCCAGCTGGGGTCCATCAGCAGACAGTGGCTTCTTAAGAGCTTCTGGACCTGGCTCTTGGTTTTTACCTGCCCCAGCCAGATTGGGCCCTTCTTACCTGTGAAATCTATATCCTCCTTCTTCAGACACTGTCCAGATGGAAGGCGGAATGTCTGTCCCTTAATGAGACCTTGGGCCAGTAGTTTATGGAAAGGTTCCCTGAGGGAAGATCACAGGAGAAAAAGGGATGTGGGGGGAGCAGCCAGGACTCAAGGTATCTAGGAGTCATCACTACAGATCACACCTGAGAATAGGCTCCTAGGATATGGTGGTAACATTAAGTCCGAGCAGCAGCCAGGTTTAAGTACAGGTCCACCTTGTGCTGAGCTGAAGTGAAAAGAGCACAGGCCTCAGATCTGGAAGGCCTGGATCTCACCTATTTCTACCTGAGCCACAAAAGCCACTTGCTTGCTCTGGGAGTCCAGTTTGCCAACCTATAACATGGGAGGAAGAAGATGGGATCAAGTGACTGCATGAAAACAGAGCCAAAAAAAAAGAAAGAAAGAAAGAAAGGAAGGAAGGAAGGAAGGAAGGAAGGAAGGAAGGAAGAAAGAAAGAAAGAAAGAAAGAAAGAAAGAAAGAAAGGAAAGAAAGAAAGAAAGGAAAGAAAGAAAACAGAGCCAGTGTCAGCTGCCCAGCTGCCACAGTGCAGAGGGGCCTAGAGGGAGTGCTGAAGGCTGTCTCTGTGAAGGGTGCTTACTCTTTTCCTTAACACAGTACCTGCTTAGACTGTCTTAAAGCTTAAATCAGATGAGTTGGGCAGGATGGGTCATTTCTCTTAAAATCTAAGTATTAGCTGCCTGTCCTTCCTGGCCTATTACACTCTAAGGAGGCAGCTACCAACAGCTGGCGTGTGTTGCTTACTTATCTACCACCTGTGTGGTGGTTTGATTAGGTTTGGCCCCCCACACACTCATGTGTTTAAATGCTTGGCTCATAGGGATTGGCACTATTAGGAGGTGTGGCCTTGTTGGAGTAGGTGTGGTTTTGCTGGAGGAAAGATAACACTGTGGGAGTGGGGCTTTCAGGTCTGACATTTGCTCAAGTTTGACCCAGTGTGGAATTCCAGTCCCCCTTTGCTGCTTTCAGATCAAGAGGTAGAACTCTTCAGCTCCTCCAGCAGCACGGTTGCCTGCCCACTGCTATACTTCCTGTCATGCTGATAATGGACTGAACTTCTGAACCTGTAAGCCAGCCCCAATTAAATCTTTCATGTATAAGAGTCGTCTTGGTCAGGGTGTCTCTTCACAGCAATAAAACCCTAAGACACTATGACAAAACAACATGACCAAGGCAACTTATAAACAAAAGCATTTAATTTGGGGCTCATGATTGTTCAGAGGGTTATGACCATCACAGTGGGGAAAGCAGGCATGGTGGGTCCTCAAGAAGAGTACCCAGTGATCATAACCGCTGAGCCATCCATTGTTCCAGCCTGTGCCTCCACAAACCTCCCCCAACCCCTCTGACAGTGTCTCACTCTGCATCCCTGGCTAGACTTGAACTCTCCATGTAGACCAAACTCAGAGATCTGCCTACCTCTGTCCTCTGGGTGCTGAGAGTAAAGGCATGCACCACCACAGTCACTACAATGGTTTATTCTTTTTTTTTTTTTTTTTTTTGAGACAGGGTTTCTCTGTGTAGCTCTAGCTGTCCTGGAACTCACTCTGTAGACCAGGCTGGCCTTGAACTCAGAAATCCTGCCTCTGCCTCCCAAGTGCTGGGATTAAAGGTGTGTGCCACCACTGCCCAGCACAATGGTTTATTCTTAAGAAACACTCAAATTCTTTACCCTATATTATTTTATTTTCTAAGAATCTACCTGATTCTTGATGCATTTCAGCAAGTAATTCCAGACAACACCCTATGTAAGTATTTCATGTTGCTCTGGACAACTAGAGATTTGTTCATTTATACTGCCATGGCAGACCTTCCAACATCCCAGCTTTGGGGTGCAAGGTCACTAACATGGGGTTGGAAGATTAGAGGTGGGCAGATATTGGGGAGCTCCTACTCAGGGAATCAGAAATCCAGAAACCTAAACAGGTCCAACAAGCTATAGACCAGGTTAGTCTTGCAGGTTAATCCCATAAGATCCTTACTTCATGTTCAAGGTTATCTAATTTAGGTGAGTAGTGGCCCAGGTAGTCCCTGCCCGACAGCTATGGGTAGGTAGTAACAGGAGGAGGACATTTTCTAGTAGATTCAAGACAGCAGATAGGGCAGACAAGGGAGTGAGAGAGTCGAGGGCCAGAAATATTCCTGATTTTTGTCTATCAGTTCCTGTGCCATAATATCCCCAGGATCCAGGTGCTGAATACACACATGTTCTGCCTGAGATGCAGCCCACCATCCTGTTCTAAGGTCTTTTAATGAGTATGTATATATATTTGTGTGTGTGTGTGTGTGTGTGTGTGTGTGTGTGCGCACACAATACATGCATAGAAGTAGATGGAAACAATGATGAGAGGCTGGAGAGATGGCTCGGTGGTTAAGAGCAGCGGCTGCTCTCCAGAGGTTCTGAGTTCAATTCCCAGCACCCATGTGGCAGCTCCCAACCATCTGTAATGGGATCTGATGCTGTCTTCTGGTGTACAGATATGCATGCAGACAAAGCTCTAAAACAAGTAAATTAAGTAAAATAAGTAAATAAATCTTTAAAAAACCGAAGCAATGGGGCACATTTACAAAGGTGGAAAAAAATCAAATACAGTTAACATTCAAAAAGAAATGCTGAGTATCATGTTTGTGGGGCCCCATTCAGTGCATAAATGCATTAGTTGACATCACAGGGCTAAATGAGCATGCTACTGTGTCAAGATAGAAGAGATTCCTCTATGTGTGCACAAAAGTGTCAAGTTGACAAGAATCAACCAGTACAGCCACTTTTTGCTGAGCAGGTGAAGGCAGAAGCTGGATGCAGAAACGTATAAGATGAACAGTAAATTAAGGTAGTGCTCTACAAAGCAGGAACATGAAGTACTGCCAGTGAGCTCCATAAGGCTGATCTGTGTTCACCCAGTTGCATGTTTTTAGCACAAGTTTATCTTGTGTTTATTCAATGTTGTTGTCCTGTCTCAGGTGTCAGCATCTCTTCTCTCACACTGGGCACTGGTTTTAATCACACTTAAGAGGAACCAAGGGAAATGAAAATGTGGCTCCGTAGTGCAATGCATGCTTACCACACACAAGGCCCTAGATTTATACCCAGCACCAAAAACATGTCTAGAAATCAAAACCCAGTGAAATCAGCAGCATTAAGACAGTTCCTGGGCACACGGCTACTGTACCCCAGCTACTCAGAAGGATGAGACAGGATGATCCTGAGTTTGAGGCCAGCCTAGGATATACATGACCTTTTCTAAAAGGGGGGAAAGTCTTAAAGATAAGGAGATGGAGTTGTGTTATTTATTATCATTGGGTTTTTGTTTGGTTTGGTTTTTATATAATCAAGTGACTCACCACTGCCACCTTCTGGATATGTGTAGAATTGCAACTTGCCAGCCAGACCCTGACCCTGGGTATTTGTACTTACCTAAAACCGTACTCTGGCTTTTAATTCTCCCTCTCTCCCTTTCCCTCCTTCTCTCCTTCTCTCCCTCTCTCCTTCCCTCTCTCTTTCATCTCTCTCTTTCTCTCTCTCTTTCATCAATTCTCTCTCCTTGTCTCTCTCCCTCTATCTTTCCCCATTCCCTCTCTCCCCTTTTCTTCTTCCCTTTCTCTCTCCCCTTCCTCTCCCTCTTTCTCTTTTCCTCCCTTTCTCCTCTCTTCTTCCCACTTCCTCTCCTTCCTCTTCCTCTCACTGTCTCTATTTCCCCCTCCTCTCTTCTTCCTATGTTTAAAGCAAATTGTCAAATGACATTTAGCACTCACACTGAAAAGTAAACTAGTTCTGGGATGGGTACAACTTGATGAATCTTCCTGACCCAGACACCTGTGTAAACACATACAAACAGCACCTAGCATGTCCCCCACCCGCTACCTCCAGGCATTCTATCTCCACTGCCACCTGACTAGTTTGACTACTACAGAATCATTTACTTTTTTATTTCAAAATTACTTCAAACAGTTTCTGAGTGAGGGCCCCAGGGTGTCCACACTGGCCCTTTTCCCATAATTGGCAGGTGTCCTATAGAACAAGATTGTACCAGGACCAAGACTCTGGTAACAAATGTGTCTCAATCTCTGAAATTTATGCTACTAAATCTCTGAAGTCCATCTATACTCCACATTCTCCCAGTTACAGCCCAGCAGGCACTGTCTTAGACAGATGATATAGGGATGATAAAACTTGGCATGGGAAAAGGGGTGGGAGCTGGAGAGATGGCTCAGTAACTAAAAGTACTGTGTGTGTGTGTGTGTGTGTGTGTGTGTGTGTGTGTGTGTGTATCTATCTATCTATCTATCTATCTATCTATCTATCTATCTATGTATATTAACCCAAGATGTCAATGTTAGGACTGACTTTTAAGATATACTTCCCTATCTTCCTAAGAAAAAAAACCAATGATATATTAAAAAAATAAGTAAATGCTTTAATCAATTATGACACACTATACAGAAATAAAAAAAATGGGAAACATGTATGTTCTGATGGAGAAAACCATCGAAATTTTCACTAAGTCAAAAAAATCAAAAGACATGGGTAGTATATGTACTATTCACAAATGAGCGGTCAGGTCAGGCACAGTTACAGACCCTAACCCCAAATGAGCGGTCAGGTCAGGCACAGTTACAGACTCTAACCCCAAATGAGCGGTCAGGTCAGGCACAGTTATATACCCATAACCCCAGAACTTAGGAGACAGAGGCAAAAGGATCAGTTCAAGATCATCATCAAGACATATTCATAGGGGGAGGATAAGCAGAATATTATTCTGTTCTGGAATAAGAAAAGAAACAAAAGCCCAGATAACAGATGGAAGGTGGGAAACTGGAAGGGAGATGTGTACTTCCTGTACAGCTTGTAAGTATTTAGGCAGGATGACCTGGAATCATTCTGCTAATAGCACACATACAGGAGACTATAATCTATTGTCCTAACAGAGAAATAACTAAAAAGGCTAGACATGGTATAAAATACATTATTTAAAATGTGCCATTGTGCTGGCAAAACCAAAGCAGAATAAAGAAACAACAAAAAATCCCAAACACTCATAAAGTACAGTTTATTTAGCCAGTTCTTCTCTAAGTGATCTAGGGGACTCCTGAGCAGAGAAGAGATGGCAAAGACTAGATAAGAGAGCTGGAGACCAAAACCTTCCAGTACAGCAGAAGCCACTGAAGCCACTTACAGTTGGGTAGCACAGAAAAGCCATTAAGCTTACATTCATTGACTGTGGTGAAATAAGAAGCTCTCCTGAGAATCTACAAACAAGCTGATCCTGCTACAGTTCTGGGACTGGACCTGTGCTACTTGTATGGTCACACAACCTCAGGCGGAGAATCTGAGGTGGTTGTGGGTTGGTGTTCTCTCCAGCAGCAGAGGGAAGCTAACACAAACTGCCTATACAAAGGTCCCAGGAGATCCCATAAACAAGCAACCATGACATATAAGCTTGGCTGAAAATCATTATCTCCCAAAAAACAATGAGCCATGATTAAGAGCAGCAAAAACAGTAACAAGTTAGATCACACTGAGCTGAGACACAGGGTTAGTTGTCATACATAAATAAGTTATATTCAATAAACTTTAGGAAATAGATAGGTTTGAAATACATTTATACTAAAAAGAAAGCCAGAGGTGCTAGAGAGCTGGCTCGGTACGTAAGAGAGCTTACTCCTCTTTCAGAGGACCTGGGACTTGGCTACCAGCACCCACATGGCAGCTCACAACTTCCTATACCTCATTCCAGAGGATCTGAAACTGTGGTGGACTTCTGCACAGATGTGATGCAAACATACTCACAAAGGCGAGAGCACACAAATACACACACACACACACACACACACACACACACACACACACACACAGACAAGTAAACAGAGAATGGGAAAGGTTAAATGAGAGATGCCTAATAAGCTGAATGGTCTAAATATAGTTAATCAAAGTTTCAAAAGAAGAAAATTGGAGGGTGGGATGAGGAAGGGTCAATTAAGAAGCCCCATATCCAGGGCTGGAGAGAGGGCTTAACAGTTAAGAGCACTGGCTGCTCTTCCAGAGATCCTGAGTTCAATGCCCAGCAACCATGGTGGCTCACAACCATTGGTAATAGGATCTGATGCATTCTTCTGTTGTGCATGAAGACACAATACTCATATACATAAATAAATAAATCTTTAAAAAAAAATGAAGCCCCGAATCCAAAGCAGAATAAACAACTCCACACTTACAGAAAGCATGTGAACTTCAAAATGCAAAAGACAATGAGGGTGTGTTGATAGCAAAGAGCTGTCACTCAAAGGAAAACCATGAGCACTCGGAGCCCAGACTTCCATCTCACCATGTACCCTGGCAGAGCTAGAATTCACTATAGATGCTAGGCTGGCCTCAAACACACAGAGATCCACCTGCTTCTGCTTCCAGTGTGCTGGGTTTATAGGCATGCACCATAATACTCAGCCTTCTGCAACAAGGAAAACCAGCTGTGGCTGAGAGGAAGTGCTAGCTCAGAGCCCTGTGTTAAGGAGGAGTCTCCTACGGATGATGTTTGGGTTGAGAACAGAGCTCATTGTAGTTCAACTGTTTAGAGCACATGAAGCTCCAAGTTTAATACTCAGTATGATAGGAAATAAACAGAGGGCAGGGAAGTGTGGCCCACACCTTTAATCCCAGCACTTGGGAGGCAGAGGCAGAGGCAGACAGATCTCTGTGAGTTCAGGGCTAGCTTGGTCTACAGAATGAGTTCCAGGACAGCCAGGACAGTTATACAGAGAAACCCTAACTCAACAGACAAACAAAAAATAAGATGCTTGAAAATATGACACTGAAATAAATTTACTTTTAGAGAAAAGAACAAATACATGAACCATCAATAAAAAAAAGAAAAGACATATATTTCAGACAAAAAGATTATTTGAGATTAAGATTAGACCATGAGAAGAGGGATGAGGAACGGCTGTGGCCAATGTGGTTCCAGGGGAATACCAAAGAAACGTGCCCAGTGTATGCCCTGGAATCTGACAGGATGAGTCTAAAACTGACAAAGAAAACAAGGGCGTGATCAGAGAAAGATTCTCTGGAAGTAAAAGGACAAAGAAGAGGAGGACTTCCCTCAAAGGACACCAAGATTTTTATATTAAAATAACAAAGGCTGTGTAAGTAACAAACCAGCACAGCAGAGAGCAAGTGCGTGCAGCAGAGATCCCACCAGCAGGCCCTAGTGGACCCGATGCCTTAATTCAGGATGAGGACACACAACAGTGGGGAGAGGGCTGAGCTGCTCAGTGATTGATTGAACAAGGAATGAAAAGCAATAGCCATGGAGGGGAAGGTTAATTTTGTGTGTGTATGCGGTGTTGGGGATTGGATCCAGGGTCTAGTACATACTAGTCAAGTACTCTACCACAGAACCCCGTCTTCAATCCCAGTATTAAGTAAGTTCTACTATATTAGCTAAGGATTTCTGCTCATCAAAAGATGCAATAGAGATAAGCCAAGAATAAGGAAATATTGGCAATGCATACAATGAAAAAAATTAGTACGAAAAAATCTTCAAAGGTGAAGAGCCCCTTTGCTGCTGTGGCTACATAATCCAGTTCTGCAATGGAAATTCCAGTCCACACAATGGGATGCTGCTCAGCCAGGAAATAGAAGGAGGTACCATGCTGAATCTCAATAGAACATGTACTATACGATCCTAATCACAGAAGGTCAATGCAAAGAAGAGAAATAGAATTGGATGTTTTCCACACAAGCCTATGACCTGAGTTTGGTCCCCAAAACCTAAAGGTGGAAAAGGAAACTGATTCCACAAACTTGTCCTCTGACCTCCACATGCATGCTGTGACACACAAGCCCCTCCCCACAATCATCCACACATATAATAATAATAAATGAATAGTTAGGAGTGATACATTTATAAAGAAATTAGTAGTTAAAATTTGCTATAGGAGTTATCTTGGGGAGGGATGGTGGGAAAAGGAGTGATATGACTGGCAAGGGGCATCCTGTGAGCACCAAGGTGTGAGTAATATATTGTTCTACTTCCCATACTGAGATGGGAAGCATGAATGTTCATTTACTTTTTATCTTTTGGTTCTTAGAGACAGGGTCTTATAGCAATAATTTAGTGATTAATTTTGGTTTCTTTAAAAAAAAACAGCAATATTAGATAAAGTATTAAAAGAATGTTTTTGTTTTAATCCCAGGCATGGGGTATGGGGCTGTTTCATAGCATCTGACTATGATTTGCCTCGTGGTCTGGCAGGGATGTGATTTTTGCCAGCTGCATATAGTTTCTGTGACTCTGTGACATTTGGAATTCTGGGGACCTTTCAGAGGGTCTATAAATGCTGGGGCCCTGAGATTGTCTCTCCATATGGCCTAAAGCTCACTATGCAGCCAAGGCTTTGCAACCATTCTCCTGTGTTTGTCTCCTGAGTGCTAGGATTCCAAAAGTATACAACCTTTTCTTCCATCTTTTGAATGTTATGAGGAACACATTATAAACCAACAGGAGAAAAATTGTCAAGGGATTTACAATGCTATCTCCTACTATGATACACAAGTGTTAGAGTGATGTATTAGAGAAGGATTCAGCCAAGCTTAGAGGTACAGTTTACCCAGAGTGACAAATGTGTGAGATGCTTCAGGAAGACATAACATCACAATGCTCCTCTTTCCTTCACAAGTAAAAACCTCAAATTACTTAACAGACAGATGAACTGGAAGCTGGATTTCACACCAAATGATTAAGAGGTTTGTGTAAATGGTCCTCAAATTATAAAGACCTACAATGGCCTCTAGAGCATACATGGAAAACAGATTTTTTTTTTGTATACATATATTATCTTGACTCCCAATAGATACCTGTTTCCAGTCACTGCTTGTGAACAGAACTAGGAATGCTTACCTGTGCTTCATCATCTTTTGACTGTGGCAGAAATGACTGAAGAATCGTGCATAGAACAAGTGCATGACAGCATGCTCTTTCCCTCCAATGTAAAGATCCACAGGCATCCAGAAGTCTGCCAGGGCTGAGCCGAAAGGACTGCAAGAAAGATAAGCGGGCATTTTAATGCTTTCTTTGCTACAACTGTATAAATTAGACCTATTGCAATTTGCTCATCCCTTGAGAATAATTAATGCCAGAAAAAATGACCTCCTTTTAATAAAAGAAAAATGTGTACAATAAGTGAGAAAAGGAGAAGTGTTGACTATGGACCACAACCATCCTCTGATCTCTGTGCATGATTCATGGCACATGTACACACATACACACACACACACACACACGCATACACACACACACATACACATGTGCACGCATACACACACACACACACACACACACATACACACACACTAAACAAATGTAATAATGTAATTTTTGAGCCAGATGGTGGTGGTGCACACCTTTAATCCCAGCACTTGGGAGGCAGAGCAGGTGGATCTCTGAGTTCAAGACCCATCTGGTTTATAGAGCAAGTTCCAGGACAGCCAGGGCTATACAGAAAAACCCTGTCTCTAAAAAAGAAAAAAAAACAACAACAAAAATAATTTTTGAATAAAACAAGAACAAGAGAAAAAGATACCAGCAACAAAGCATCTCTGTAGGATGCTTATTTGAATGGCTAGCTTTAATTTTTAGTATGATTGGACAATTGAGAATTTTTAAATTTTCACCAATAGAGGGCAATAGTAGCATTTATAATAGAAATTAGCATGATATTAAATGTTCATTTTAAAACAGAAATCAATCTTATTTTTAAAGTGCTTTGAAATAGCCAGCAAGAGTCCAAATATGGCTTACTGAAGGAGTGAAATTTATTTAGGGCCTGTCATAAAATATCCCAGTAACTCCCTCACTTACTAGATGCATTGTGACCAACATGCATACCAAAGGTCAGACTTCCTCCTACTCCTGTCCCCTAATGTACAGAGGGGAAGGACTCGCCAGGTCATCTATTTGTTGGCTGCTGCCTTGGGAAAGAGCCACTGTGGCTGGGGAATAAGCCTCCATGTTCCCAAGGCAACCCTCCATTCCAGGTTAACTGAGGGACTTTTGTTTTGAAGGATCTGTGTGCTCTGGCGGTAAAATTTCAGAGTTTTCTCCCCAATGCCACAAAGTATTTTCCTGTAGCATGCTCTTGGCCGACCAGTTCTGAAACAGAATCAGAAACTGCTGGTGGCAGGTCAGGAAGCCTGGCCAAGCAGTATATCTCTTAGCATAGGCCTCTTTGCAGTTACAACTGTGCTAGCACTCTCAAAATTAAAAAAAAAAAAAAAGACAAAACAAGGTCACCCGAATCAACCAGCCAAATGAACAAATAAATTTCCAATTACCTTTTCTTTTTCTTTATGAAAAAAATAGTTTCTTAAAGAAATTCAACTGCTGCTGGGCATGGTAGCATAGATCTTTAATGCCCAAGCCTGGAAAGCCGAGGCAGGCTGATCTCTGTGAGTTCAGCACCAGCCTGGTCTACAAAGCAAGTTCCAGGACAACCCCAATTACCAGTGGGGCCCTGTCACAGTGAGGCCCTGTCTCAAATAAAAAAGAACTGTAAGTAATTATATAAATGAATTCAACTGCTGCTCTGGGCAACAGTAAAGCCAAAGATGAGGGTGGTATTTAGCTCACAAATAAGTTCAGGATAAATGACATTAACTATTCAATTTATGTTCTACACTCTGGAAGACTCAAGACAATGCTGGATCTGGGGGCAACATGCCAGGTGATGTGTGAAGCTGTGCTGTTCACAAAGGGGCTAGGTGGGGCTCAGGACAGCTGCGACGCAGCCTGAGAAGGGAACCGTCTCTCACACTTCTCTATGGCTCACATGGAGCTACTCTGGGGTTCCCAATCTCCTTGCATCTTTCCCTTTACTCAGGATCCCACTAATTTCTGAAATGAACACAAATTATGGAGCCACAACTCTGCTGCTCAGAACATGGCTTGAGCATCTGTCTAACCAGAAATATACTACCGTGCTGCTAATCCAGAGTAGGTGAGTGCTTTCTTTGCTTGTTTTTGACAAAAGATATGATTGTGTAGAAAAAGACCATTGAGCACACAGCTCCTGCCTCAGTCTCCAGTGCTGGAGCTACAGGTGTGCACCACCAGGCCCAGAATGGAAGTCCTTCATAGGTGGATAATACAGCTCCTGGGTATTTCTTTCATGCTCAAGAGCAACCTGCTAAGGTTCGAAAGCAGAGTGTGTTTTCGTGGCTCTGGGAATTTTCTTTAGCTCCCATCCTAGCTTCACTTGGCTATCAACTGCTCTCTTTTCTGTTTCTTCTTTGTCCAAGAAACAGACAGAAAAGTCAAACAGCACTTGAAAGTTTATCATGAAAAACCGGTGGTCTTAGCCTCAGTTCTTCCTGCACCCCAGGCCTGAACCTTAGCCACTTTTTTTTTTTTTTTAAAGTCAGGGTCTCACTGTGTAGTACCCAGATGCTTGGAACTCGATAGTTAAACAGACAGACCCTGAACTCACAGACATCCACCTGTGTCTGCCTCCTGAGTGCGGAGATTAAAGACATTATCACACCTGGTTACCTACTGACTTTTAATTCTATTCGTCTTCATCCTTCCTCTTCTTCTCTCTCTCTCTTCCCACCCCTCTCTTTGACATGGGGTCTTGTGTAACCCAACCTGGCCTTGATCTCTTGATTTTCCAGTTCCTGCCTCCTGAATGCTGGGATTATACACTTGTACCAGCACTCTTGGTTTCCACTCTTACTTCAATTATTTTATAATGTTTATACTCATTACTAATTTGCACTTTAGGAAATTTATTGACTATGTGTGGTACGAGTCTAAGCTGCTTAGCTCTCCCCAACTGTCCTGTCGCTCTTTAGTCCATGTCAGGCATCCCTACTGTCCCCACCATTCCATAGTGTAGGGTTACTTTAGCTGTTTTTTCAATTTGCATTATAAATGGGATTTACTGGGCTGAGCAATCTAAATTAATAAGTAATATACTCACACTAAGAGAGCCTTTTCTCTGGTATTCTAAGCTTCGCCAAACTGAGAGCCTGGCATGAAGGGCACAGCTGACCAACACTAGCCACCACTATGTGTACTTGGGCTACTCTGGCCCAGCCCTTGGTCTCCATCCACTTCCAGGAGAAGAAAAGGAGAGCAGCAGCCTGCCTCCTTGGGTTCTGAGTGGACATGTGCACTGCATTCTTCCCACAGTTTTGCTGAGGCGTTGAATGCTTTGCTACGATCTAGGCTCCTCTGAATCCTCCTCCTGTCTCTGGGTACCAGTTACAAATACACACGATGTGGGTGTTCTCTTTGCCAGCTCAGCTCCCCTCTCTGTCCCACCCAGGCATGTTCCCAGCACCTCCCTTGCATATTTAACTCCATCTTGGTTTTGCTTCATGGAGGATGCAAAGTGTTAACCTGTTACACAGTAGGGACATTACCTATGAGTATTGTGAGGGTCAGTGTATCTGAGGTAGTACCATGCAGAATCCACAAAGGTGTCCATGGTGTCCGTCTCTCTCTTGGCTGATCCCTTGCACCTGAGAAAAGAAATTTATCAATTTGCTTTTTTTCTAGGTTTCAGTGCAGTTTCCTACCAGCTGTACTTGGGAGATGTTGGGCCTCCCAATATTTCACTTTGAGCAGCGTAAGTTTGAGTAAGGGTGCTCTTAGCGAGCAGGGAGAGGAGGAATGGAGTCTCCAAAAGGAACTTTCCATTCACTAAGCACATAAGAGCTGCAGTCTGTTTTCAGTTTACAGAGGAAAAGAAGAGCTGTGTGTTACATCCCTCATTTGTTAGGCAGTCCACACTGGCTCCATGAATATTACAAAGGAATCAGCCCCCACCCCACCAGGTCAGATGACCAAACCAGGCCTCACACCTACATTTAGTCAGGAGGCCTGGGCATGGTGGGGTTCCTTAGGGCAGGGGCTGTCAGAGAAGTTCCTAGGGAATCCTGTGTGCCAATTTGCACAGTAATTCTCTAAAGTAAAGCCAGGCCTTTATTTAGATTACATCTTACTTCTGACGATAAACAGTATGTGGGGAAGTGACTGGAAGATAAGGCACCTTCTTTTTCTTGCCCAACTTGGGGAGCACTGAAGAGAACAGAGGCCCACTACCCAGAAGCAATTACATCTACCTGACACTCATTATGCTCACTTCCATCAATGTAGCCTTGGGCTTGAAGACAACTAGGTGTTACTACTGATACCAAGCCCCGATGGTCGGGAAGAGGTGCAGAGGCAGATGAAGGGCATGAGGTCACCAGGTTGGGCTAGGTAGGAACAGTGCAATCTGGGGCAGAAGAATCAGGTCAAAGGTGTTACAGATGCTGTCTCGTTGGGTTCCCAGAATATCAGGGAATTGTGAAACCAAGCCCCACTGTTCAGGAGAGAGTGAGGTTTCACAGAGGTCAGAAACAGGCCCAAGGCCTTAGAATGCAAAAGTAAATATATAAAGACTCCTCAGCTGAACCCCGAGGCTTCTATATCTCTGTGCTGTCCTGTTTGGCTGTATTGGCTTGGTAGCTCACAGCCCTATGTCTACCAAACTCAATCAGGGAGTGAAGTCACCTCTGAGGCCTGAGCTCTACCCTTCAGAAATTCTGTGGTTCTGTGAAGAAGCCATATTCCCACGCAAGGCTGCAATGTTGTATTGAATGTGAAAACTCCTTCACAGAGGGAAAGAGAAAAGAACTAGCTTGATGCTAGTCAGCTGCTAACAGCATCATAAAAACCATATTTGAGGCACTCTACTGATCCGCTAGAAAAACCCAATCTCACTCTGAAGTGAGGAAAGAGGAGAGAAGGTTGGTGTGCTTCAGCAAGGTAAGGAGTGAACACACTACTGTCTTTCCCATACTCCTTGGCAGTATCTACACAGGATACTTGCTCTGTACTGGCCAACCATAGCAGGGAAGAAATATCTTTCACACTTCTAGGAAGTCCTGTGGAGTAGAAATGGCAGACAGTGTGGTATGATGAAAACCTGTCTCCCCTCCATTGGATCAGTGTTTCAGGCCCCTCCACAGTGCCTAGGCCAGATTCTCAAAGGTTCCAATACAGCTTTGATATTCCTTTTAGGCTAGTGAAGAAGGAAGCACTTAGCATCCAGTGAGGGGAGGATATCCAAGACACCTCAGAGTGCTGGCTATGGCTCCTTACCTTGGGCAAGAGCAGTTCACCCACTCCAAAGCCGAGGCCAGCGGGGAACCTCCTGTGCCTGTTAAAGATGTGATGCTGGGCAAAGTCACAGGCAAGTCTTGCAGTGGCACAGGCACAGGACCACAGGCTGGGCAGTGAACAATGGGGATCGGTGTGCCCCAGTAGCGCTGCCTCGAGATCAGCCAGTCCTTCAGCTTGTTACTTGTCACGTGTCCACCCACTCTCATCCCACAGGCTTTCTGAGTCAGGGCTACAAAGGCATCCTGCCGGGTCATACCTGTAAACTGGAAGTGAAGAGAATTTTAAGAAACTCTGCCCCTGCTCAGCACCCTGGACCACTGCATCAATGTGTGATGCTCATACCTGTCTGGTTCTGTGTCGGGCCACATCAGGACTCCCCTGAACCCTGGATGCATTTATCTTTATGGGTGGGTCTTTTCCTCCTCAGGGTAACACTAAAAATCACATTTTGCAACTGCATTGATAGAAAAGTTTAAGGGGTTTTTGTTTGTTTGTTTACAATTTAAAAATTACTTATATGTATGGGTGTTTTATCTTCATGTATTTCTCTGCACCATGCTGGAGTATATTGTGTGAAGGTGTGTCTCTGTATATTCAATTGTTAATTCTGTATTGGCAAAGAGCTAACGGCCCATCACATATGGTCTCATACTTTGTAAGTATTTGTTCCTTACTCACCTGCCTAAGGCAATCTAGAATTGTATCTACTTGGCTTTAATAAAAAGTTGATGGCAGGGGCAGGGGGGCAAATGTGGGATGGGGGGCTGGTGGAGGGGTAACCGGGAAGTGGGATATCATTTGAGATGTAAATGAACAGAATGATTAATAATTAAAAAAAAAAAAAACCAAGAGTTGATGGCCAATAGCTGGGCAGGAAGTGAAAGGTGGAACTTCTGGGCAGAGGAACTCTGGGAGAAGAATTGAGAGATGGAAAGATTCAACCAGCAGACACTGGGTGAATGGATGGGCCAGAGCAAAGCAGAGAGGTAGACCTGGCCACATGGTGGAACATAGGCCAGGACTTTGGGTTAGAGTAGTTGGGAGACTGTCCAGCAAAAGGCCTAAGCTTTAAAATATTAATAAGCCTCTGTGTCATTATTTATATCACTGGTGGGTCCGAGGTAGTTTTGCTGTAGCACCATATTTGTGCCTGGTGCCCATGGAAGTCAGAAGAGGGTGACAGATCTCCTGGAACTAGTTACAGATGGTTGTGAGATGCCATGTAGGTACTGGTATTGAACCTGGATCTCCTGGAAGAACAGTATTCTCAACTGCTGAGCCACTTCTCCATCTCTACTTCCAAATTTTAAAGATATTAAAATATTTCCAGGAGTTTTGAGAAACAATGTTGGCCATGGGCAGTGTGCCCACTGTATGTGGTGGGCAGCTGGCCCCAGTTCTGTGGCCCTCCCTTTCTGTTATGTCCTGGCTCCATACCTATCAGTGTCTAACTACCAGATAATCACTGAGATGTCTAATTACCAGTGAAGAGCTGCACAATATGCACTTCCTCTTAGAGAAAAAAATATCCAGAGGAAAAAAATTCAATGTTATATCTTAAAGGCAAGCAAGTGGGGCAGACCTGCCTCGGCTTGAAGAAACAAACCATTCTTATATTTAAATATTCCCATTTCACAGACAACAGGGCAGAACACTGCTAGTCCAAAGGTGGAGTGTTCTCCTCACTGATGCTCTCCAGAAACCAAACTAATTAGATGAAATGAGCTGTAAGGCTTGCTAACACTCAGAATGTGGGCTCCTGGGATCAGTCCTGTTGTATGTCAGGCCTCAGAGACACAAAGACAAATGTCATCCGTTCATATCTTCAAGGAGCTAGTCATAAGACATGTCATTAAAAGAGACTTCAGATATGTTTAACAAAGTAACCTTCTTACTAGTGGTGTGAAGAGTTTTCTTAGAGTTTATTGTAAAGGGGTGGGTATGCTCTGGGAGAGAGGTTCTGCAGTCTATACTCCTGATATCATATAGTTATAATACAAAGCACTATGTGCTCTCTTCAAAGTCTGTCTTCTCATGCACCACTGTCCTCTGTTCCAGAAGCTCATGAAGGAAAACAGCCTTGCACCACCCTTCTCTAACCCCTCAGTGACCTCATTTGGTTGAGTATTCAGCAAAGAGATAGGGGATGACTAAAGGCTACCTGAAGCTATCTGAAAGCAAATGCAGAGGATACATAACACTTGGAGTCCCATACAGAGGAATAAGGGCCTCTCTGAGACTCAGAGAGACAGCGTAGTTTTAGACATGGATATCTCTTTCCTCACTTCTCAGCCCTAACATTCCCTTGTAGACCCTTAGAGTTGGCTTTGCCCTACTCTCCAATAGGCCTGCACAAATGAGGGCCAAGAAAAAAAGGCTTTAACATATTAGAATATTATTTATATTTGGGGATACAAACATGAAGCCAGAAACCATTCTCTTGTAGATAGAGGTCCTTATTCTCTTGTAGATAAAAGGGTGTATAGATAGATGAGATAGATAGATAGATAGATAGATAGATAGATAGATAGATAGATAGATAGACAGACAGACAGATAGGCAGATAGATAAGACAGGCAGATAGATAGATGGTGGAGACAAACAGACAGAAACAGAGAGGAAGACAGAAAAGACAGGATACCCTTATAGCTAAGTGGTTCCAAACCGGAAACATCTGGATCTCCAGGTATACTAGAACCAGAACCAGTGAGGTGATCAGTAGGTCCTTCTTCAGGATTCATGATTGGACTGATGGAAGATTGACATGCTGAGCATGGTCCTAGCATGTCCCAGCAGGTCCCAGGTTAGGACTTATGTTCAAATCTCCTGGGGAGCTGTAACTCCTGATGTCTACCACTCATGTCTTCACTATCATCCATCATTTAGTTGCAATATCTAGGGTAAGACTCAACCATTAGATTGTTAGTTTGTCATGTCTCTTGAGACAAGGGTCTTACACAGCTCAGGCTGGTCTCAAACTCTATGTAGCCCAGTATAGCCTTGAACTCCTAAACTTCTTGTCTCACTTCCCAAATGTTAGGATTATAGGTGTGAATCAGCACACATTTCTTCCAAGTGCCAACATTTTAAAGCAGTTTCTGAGTGTTTCCACTGTGTTGTCAAGTTTAAAAATGAAGACTCCAAGCCAATGCTCTCAAGTTTTAACATGCATAGAAATCACTCAGGGATCTTGTGTGACTAGGGCAGGGCTGGGAGTCACAGTCCTAACAGTGATGTCAGAGCCATTAATCTAGGCACCACTGTCAGCAGCAAGGCTCTAAGCCAGTGATTCTCAGCAGTGGTTCCTGGACTAGCAGCACCACCACAATCACCACTAGCACTACCAGCAATACTAGCACCAGCATCAGTACCACCACCAGCAGCAACACAGTGCAAATTTGCTGGGAACTGAAGTCTTGGGAAGAGTCAGGATATGTATTGCTACACAATGTTTTAACAAGGCCAGAATGATTCTGATACATGCTCAAGTTTGAGACTCACTGCTTTCAGTCACTTCCCACTTTAGCCTCCCATCCCCAAGCAGCCTTTCCCACCAGTTTCTGGTTCATGTAGCTGGTCTTTTTTTGCCCCCCCCCCATTTCACCCCCATTCACCCCCTATCATTAGATAGGAGAGAGAGAAGGATGAAGAAGAGGGGAGAGAGATAGAGATCCCTGAATCTAATTTCTTTCCTTTTGTTTCTTTTTTGAGCACAACTACTAACAACTGCCACTGAATGACCAACAGTTACTCACCCCACCTATCAGGGCTCTAGTATTTATATACTCTCTGAAAAGTTTCCAGAATTTGAAATGTCATACAACCGCAGAAACTATCTACAGCTGGCAAAACCATGCCTCTGTTACAGGATGAGGCAAGTCATAGTCAGCTGCTTTTGACAGTCCAAAACAAACCCACATCCCTACACCTGGGATTAAAATGAAAGCACAGTCTTATAAAATTTCTGTATTTTTTTTAAGAAACAAAAATTCCAAAATTGTTACTACAGGTTCAGTTCAGCACAGCTGGAGTTCACATCCTGCCAAATATACCAAATCAAACAAGAGATAGCCTTGTTTAAACATTGAGCATTTATATAAGGGTCTGTAAACTTTAGTTACACTAAACGGTCTGTAAACTCAAGTTAAACTTTAGATGTAAACAGCAAATAAGCGAACCATCATCTTGCCCAGGAAGAAGAGTCAGCTTTTCACCTCTTTAAGAAGCTAAACATTGTTTGGAAAGAATATTTCTCAAGCAAGATTCTCAAAGGAAGTTGTCTGGCCACTGGGGTGAGGGAGAGTGGGATAGGATTCTGTAAGAGCACGTCTCATCACACCAATCTCAGGGTCTTGTAAAAATCTCAGGCACAGGCCAGGGCACCAACCTCAGCAGATCCACTCAGTCTCTCTGTGCCATCTGGGGAAGTGTCAATGACATTAGAGTAGGACAAGCCCAGAGCTTGGGCTAGTCTGGTGTCCTCTGAGCTGGTGCTGGGGATTCCTGTTGAGAGGGGAAAAATACAAAACATCAACTCCTCTTTAGTGCTCAAAACAAAGAATCATGCAACAGTGACATGCGGCGTTAAGCTTCTTAGAGGGTCTCTTTTACCTCAGAAGACAGAAAGCTATATCAAACTCACTAGATAATATGACATAGCCTTAGAGAACCTGACACCCTAACAACTGTTCACATTGTTGGAATTATTTTTCCCTCTGGTTTTCCTCCTCCTTCTTCCTCCTCCTCCTCCCCCTCCCCCTCCCCTTCCTCCTCCT